>PVKM010007972.1:0-40124 GCA_004027735.1 Carollia perspicillata | reverse complement strand
TCAACTTACAAATTTGGAAGAAACGATTCAGACCATAACATCCACTTTTCAAAAATTGTTTTCAAACTATAAGAGAAAGTTTATTTAGAGAGTCACAGAGGTAGCAGAAGTGAGCTGTGGAAGGAATGAGCTCAGGAAACAAGTTACAAAGGCAAAAGAAGGGCTCTTGGAGCTTAGGAGAAAGAGATTCAAGGAAAGGCACCTGGGGGGAAGGGTGGGGAAACCCATGGGCGTGCTCCATGGAGAGGGCTGCCAACATGCATTTTACAAATAAATGTTTTAAGACAGTATAGAATTTACAATGGATTCTTTAATCAGCAATCAGCACAGCTTGAACATGAATCTAGGGCTATCTGACTAAAGAATAATATCTACTATTTATTGACTGCCCATTAAGGTCTGGGCACATCTACACAATATTGTTAATCCTCATAGAAAATCCTTCAAGTCAATATTCTTTATGGACACTCTGGCCCAACTTTGGGATCATCTGAACCTAGTTCATTGCACATATGTACCCTAGTGGTCCTGAGAGTGTGGTCCTCGGACCAGCAGCAGCAGCACCTTCACTTGGAAACCTGTCAGAAATGCAAATTCTTGGGCCAAACAGCAGACCTCCTGAATCAGGAACTCTGGCGGAGAACATGGGTTCCATAAATTTATTGGAATAATTAATATATTCAAAACTCAATAATCAGTGGTATACCCAAGAATCAACTACAGGTCTGTTTGGTGCTACAGCCTGTGGCCTTTTGCTGTCCTGTCCTGTCCTGTCCCAACTTTACCAGGGGAGGGTCTTGGGGATGGAACTTCTTTTCAATGAAGTGTGATTGTTGAACAGTTCTGAATTCTGCTTTGCCACTACAGTGCTTATCATTTCTCCTGCCTACAATAATGTGGCACAGAGAAATATCTGAAGGACAGTCCCTGGGAATTGACAATGGTACTTTGCACTGACCAAAAAATACCTTGTGGTATTAACTGAATTTTTTTTATTCGGGCCTGACAATTATGTATCCCACTTAGTGAAAATGAGAAATAACCTAGAATATGGAAAAAGTAAGTATGGAACAAAGTTGCTTCTTTAAAAGAGCAAATGTAATTAATCGCTGCTTTATCTACATACGTAGTTGCTGTATAGTTACATGATTTTTCCCCTCGAAGAAAAAATATAATAATACATACCATTTTGGAAGTCTGGGTAATTTACAGAAAGATATAGGAGTCTTCCTATAATAGAAATATCTTCATTTGGGAGAGTGATGAAGATTCTTGATCTCACACCAAGAACTTCTAAAAATAATTTACAAAGTCAAAGCACTTTGAGAGTTAAAAGGGCTTGACTCTGTAAAATTGCAATGCAAACATGATCACCTGCTCTTGAGAAAACATCACCATCACTTCTAAAACATTTTCTTAATATTAACTAGTACGAACATGTGTTAGCCACTGTGCTAAGCCTTTTATGTGTGGTAAAACGCCTTTAATCATCACAAATATGTAAGGTAGGTCCTGTGATTATTTCCATTTCACAGATAAAAAATTGAGACTCGGGTTAAGTAAGCTGCCACAGATCCTCAGTCAGGAAATACAGGACTCCAAGATTAAACTCCTGAAAACACTAGATAAACTTTCATTCAGATAGAGGTGTTTGGCTCTGCATGGATGGGCTCGATGTTGCTCTGTACCTGGATTAGTTCCAAGGATCCGCCTGCGAGCCTGCCTGACCCTCGGGTGGGACAGTGCGGCCTACGTAGCATTGCACTCCATCTCGATAGAAGGAAGAAGGGCAGCAGAGTGATGATGACCCAGCGGACCCGATAGGACTCTCGGTCTAGTGGGAGACGCAGACCAAGGCGATAGAGACAGAGTGGGAACTGTGGTTCCATTGCTTGTTGATTTCCCACTTGATTTTTGAAAACAGACTTTTCAATCATTTATTTTGTGGCTTTGTTAATTCCAGCGACTCCTTACACATTTAAGTCCATGAAGCAAGGATTAGCACGACCTCTGGATGTTCAAACTTCTCATGTGGAAGAGGAATTTAAAATCCTTTGAAAACATCATAAGCCAGCAGAATGATTTTCATATTTGTCTGCCTCAGGCTTGTAGATGGATGTGACTTAAGCCCCAATTGGGAAAGACTTTGTGTGATTTATAACAGCAGTTACTCTTTCAAGTAAACTTCTCATACTCTTTTATTCCATCTACCAAAAACAAACTGTTGGAAACAAATCTAAAAAACAGAACATGTTGAGGTGAAAAGGCTTTTTCCAAAGAAATGGTTATGTGTGGTTTTTTTATTCTGTCCTGATTCGGGAAGTTCATCTGGGCCTAAGATCATTCCGCGCAGCTGACAGGAAGTTTGCTCAATGGCTTTCGCCCTTCACACCCCCCACTCTCCTCTCCACAGGCACACTTCCCACTTTCATTCTTTTCTCCCTTCCTCCTCCTTCCCTTCACACATGCCTCCACTCCTCCCATCCCCTTTGATTCTATTCATTGACACCACTGTTAGAAAAGGAGGAAAAAAATTTAATAACATCTGTGGGGCTCTTAGTGCAGTATTTAAGAGCTTGGTTAGACTTGTCATCATCACATGCTGTGCCCTGACTCTCCAAAACAATGTAGATTGAGAGTGTCTTATTTTCATTCCTTTGTAAACATGTGAGCCTGTTGAATATGCTGAGAGCTTCAAACAGAGCAAAGACTCAGTCCCTGCACACAGACACTCACACTTGCTTGGGAGGGGTGTCACAGGGGGGTTACAGCATGTTTATGGGCAACAAAGCTCTCACTAATTAATCTGGACCCAAGGTGATCCATTTAAGGCAATTTTCCTTAAATCCCTTCTTTGAAAGGCATCCTGTCAGGCATCAAACTCAGAACAAATCTCCCTGGGTCAAGGACAGTAAGCTTTCTGGTAGAACTGTGGGTTTTGGAATCAGATCCACTTAAGCCCAAATCCCAACTCTGCCTTGGATGAGTTACTAAATCTCACAGTCTCAGTTCTCTTTACTGTAAAATAGAAATGACACCCACCTCAAGAGTCTGGTGAGGATTAAATTAGAAAATGGAGTACAAAGTACCTGACCTAGCTCCTGGTACACGGGAGGTGCTCAACAAATGTGTTGCCCCTTCCCCCCGCCATTTTGCCCCTCTTCCCTTCCCAGGCCTCCCAGGCTTCTTAGCGATAGGACACAAAGGAGACTCTCACAGCACTAAACACTTCAGTTTCCCCTACTATGTCCCAGGCACTATTTTAAGCACTTCATATATTTAACTCACTTGATTCCTCCTAAACGCTGTGAGATTAGTACTATTATTATCATCTCCATTTCATAGAAGAGGAAACTAAGACACAGAGATGCCAAGTAACTTGCCAGGGTCACACAGCTAGTATGTGGCGGGGCTGTGATTTGCACCCGAGTTGTCTGGCTCCAAACCATAGCACTATTAGGAGACAGATCAAGAGAGAGGAGCGACCACAGCTGGAATCGGAGTGTACGAACTGACCATCCTCTGTTAGTGAGCTTTCTTTGGTAGGTATGGTGTTTTAAAAACCAAAAGAGTTCACGATGAAGCCTATATTTCTGACTTCTTTCAAAAATAGTTGGAAAATCCTCACACGGCCAACAAGCCGCTGACTCAGTGAGTGTTCTCTAACTTATTACAGCTGCCGTTAGGTAGGGTCTGCTTCACCTCTGACCTGCACACACATTTGAGTTTGTGATCCAGAATTAGGCGATGCTCTACATGTAGTCTTGTCCATAAAGATGTAAGAACCATGTTCAATGGACACCCAATGGTTGAAACGTTTAATGACATAAGGCCAATGAGCAGAGGAAAGAGGTCTCAGGAAAGGGCAATCAACAACCAAGTTCAGATTACAACCATTTGTTTTGGCTTGGATAAGCCTTTGAGCCACATGTGTAGGAACTGTAAGCCCTGCTCTCCACATCCTCACACTTCAACAAAAAGCCAAAAATGCAGGTTTCCTTACAGGTTCTGGGGCTAAGGCCCATTTGCCTTCAATGTTAAAAAAAAAAAAACCTTCATCGTTTGGCATAGCTAAAAGAGTTTGTTTAAATTTTCATGTACTGTTTAACCCAAACAACAGCATTCAAACAATTTTTTTCTTCTTTTAGCTCTTTAGGACTCACTGATTGGCATAATCTTGGAAAGCAAACAGGCATTCAGATGGTCCCTGACTTACCGTGGTTTGACTTACATTTGTTTAAATTTGTGATGGTGCAAAATGCATTCAGCAAAAACCATATTTCAGTTTTCAAATGTTAACCTGTTCCTGGGCCAGTGATGTGCGGCATGATGCTCTTTCATGGTGTACGGCAGTGACAGTGGCCCGCAGCACCCAGTCAGACACGAGATCACGAGGGCAGACAACCCAGGGTATTATGTTGTCAACGTTTTTTGGAAATCATGTTTGAGCACATGGAAGGTGCTCAGAGCCTAAGCTGCGATGTTTTGTAGGTTAACGATATTTTCAACTCAATGATGTGTTTATCAGTAGAAAACTTCATTGTAAATTGAGGAGCATTTGCATACCCAAACTCTCCTAATAACCTCAAAACTGTGGGGAGGGGAAGGCATGGAGTCTTCTCTGGCCAAGTCTATAAGAGAACAGGAATAATCTAGATTTACAAGTAATGTTTCTTTGTCAAACCTGAAAAGTTACCCAAAACCATACAGCCAGCTGACCCAACGTATTCTGAACCTTGTCTGAGTTCCTTCTGAGACTTCGGACTACTTTCCTCAGAGACTATCTACCTAGTAATAATATTTAAACAAGTAATCTATGACATCACTATTTGCACCAAAATGATAGACACCCTGCATTTAAAAGTCTTCCTAGTAGATATATCTGTGGTGAAGAGGAACCTCTAACATTACTCATTAACGACCCTGCCTTTGTAAATGTAAACTGTATTTTTGTTTTACCTTCTCAGTTTTATTATACTGAAATTAGAAAAAGGCTCATCTTTTTACCAGCTCATGATCATGTATTATGAACCTGCAGTAATGCTTGTTCTACATAAGTAGAACAAGCATCTGTAAAAATCTCCAAGTGAAATTTTTAAAACTCATTTTCCTTTTCTAATCTCTCCCATCCTTCCTTCATAGAAGTACACAAAGCATTTCAACCACTCCCAAATTTCCTCTTGTAATACCCTTAATGATTCTGAAATATTTTGTTATTCCCCAAACACCGCCCTAAAGACAAATCATTGGACTCCAGGCTCTTTACACTGCCAAGTTGAATAGAATTCAAATGTTCTATCTAACCAAACTCTAACTTACAACAGACACATATAGTAGATGATGTACACGATATTCCGAAAATACCAAGGCAACAGGGAAGAAAACCTATGTCATCAAGACATCCTCCCAGAACTTCTTATAATCTGGAGTAATTATTTTTATCAAGATCCTGTAACTAATCATAGCACACATGTGTGTATCCATATAACTAATAACATAAGTTGACTTTCATTTTAGAAATGTATAGCAAGATTTCTCACATCCAAACTAATTAATGCTTCAAAGTTTATTATTGTTTCTCCATTTTACACACTGGAGTATGCACCAGGGCTTGAGAAGGAAACAAAACAAGAAATATGAGCTTAGTATGATAAAATCTAAAAAATAAATAAATAAAAGTACAAATCATTTAAAATGAAATCTTGCTTTTTGAATGAACCATTTCACATCACGGTGTGAATGTGAGAACAGAACACAGAAAAGGCATTTTCTAAACGGATATGGGACCTACTACTAGGATTTTCTTTTAGCGAAAAAATAGCCCCTGAAAGAACAGTTTTCAAAACGACAACAACATAGCAGGCACCCCTTCCACTAGAAGCTCACCAAAGGGCACACTTTCCCTGACCTCAAAGTTCTGATTCCAGACCCAGTTCTTGCCCAAGTTTATTGAGAGTTTTGCCAAGCTTCAGGTCAATCTCATCTAGAAGACCTTCAGAGACATTTAAAGTTTAAGGTAAGTGCCTCTTTTATTTTCAAAATCGTATGAATGTAAAGCCAAACTTCATGAAGCCACATAAAAATAATTAAATTTAACTTTTAAAAAACCTATGTCTTAAAGCCAAGGATTCTTTTTCTCCATCACTATTGTATGACTTGCACCTTGAATAATGTGTAACATATAATAGATACTGAGTAAATTCAGTACTTGTATGAATAAACTGAAAAAATCTCACATGACCAATGGGACAATTCTACAAATCTACCTATGGCCCTGCGATTTTCAAAAGTTTCATCACACAATTTCCCCTACTGGTTCACTAGTTGTAAAGACACATAACAAGAAAGGAAAGAAATACCAGCAACAGGAAGCAGTTTGCCCCGTCCATCTGCTCCCATACTTGTAGTTTTAGAGCTGAACAGGGTTCCAGAAGTCACCTTTGAATTCTCCCATCTCACATATGAGGGCAATCAAGTCCATGCCCACAGGTTAGGTGATTTAGCTTTGATGATTCAGCTGAGCTTTGGCAATGGCCTTCCTATTGTCATTTCCTATATGTCCTTGCAGTAAATTCCTACCGCTTCCCCTCAAAAAAAGTATTTGTGGACCTGAGGATTTCATTCTTAAAATCTTCCCAGAAATCTCAGGTGACTTCTCTTGGGGTATGGTGGAAGGGGCCACAGTTTCAATATCATCCAATAGCAAGAGGTTTTGCTCAACTGAAAAGTACTTATTGACTAACCTACAAGGTCCTCGCTTTGGAGGAAGTTCTTTTAGCCCATCTGAAGACTTGAAATGTTTTATTACTCTACATTAGTGCATTAATAGCTCCAGGTGAGGAAAAATAACATTTTTCCTGCAAGCACCAAGACAGAGGAAAAAAATCTTAATTCGGCCACAAGAGGGCAGCCACACTTCCTCCTTGCTCTTTGCAGTTCTGAATCTTGACAAGCTGGGCATTTCAGGACTCAGCCTGCCATAAAAATCACTGATAGCACCTTTCAGCTGAATCCTCACTGTGTCACAAAACATTCTCTCATGGTGTTTCTTGGGACTTTTTTGTTTAGCTATCAAACAAATTATTTTGTAACTTCTTTCCAAATCTAGAGAGCCCTCTTTTAGAACTCTAGCCAAGATTATCATCTATAAAGATCTTTGGAGACCAATAAATCATTAGGTTAATTGGAAACCCGCAGAAACTATTTTAATTATGCTTGACCCCAGATAAAAATAAATACAGTATTGATCATGTGCTTCTGCCACACTTAATAAAGCTTGTTTTAAGTGCTTTACAGGATTTGCCAAATATTTTCCTCATCTCGTAGCCTTCATTTGTCTTTCCTGTTTTCGTGATATCCTGACATTTTTCAAGTCAAAATTTATTGTAGCGTTTTACCACTGAGATAAACAGTGGGAGGTCTTCAAACAAACAAACAAAAAAAGCAGAGATTAGTGAGAGCTGAATTCCATATCCACACAGTTCTACAGCAACATAAGATCAAATGTATGTATGTAGGTATGTATGTATGTATGTATGTATTTTAGGTAAATAAAGTTGGGAGTTCATTTTCAAAGTAAAATTGTAGGTTGTGTGTGTACTCACTAATAATTGATATCTAGTTTGAATGTTTTCTCATTTTTCCTGTGGTTTTAAAAGATTTACATATTTCCTTCAAGTTTTTCATGGGCCTTTCCCTAAATCTCCTATTTAAAATTGCTACCTCTCCTCACCCCCATGTATCCTGTCCCCCTTCCCTGAGTTTTTCTCTGTAGCACGTATCAATAAATGAAATACCTCAAGTTTTACTTGGTTTCTTTTAGTCTCATCCACAAACACTTCCTCCTCAACCAGAATAAAAGCCCTATGACAAAGAATTTTTTTCTGTTTTTTTTATTGCCATGTTCTCAGAGCTTAGAAAACTACTTAGCACATCATAAGAACTCAATTCAACATGGTGAAAACACAAAAATTGGACCATTTTTACTAGAAACTAATATTTTTAAAGTAATATTGCTCAATTACTTTAGTACATTTAAGGAAACCTCCTTAAAATAGATAATAACCCAAACAATCAGAGCTCAAACATATGTTTATCGATTGATTTTTAGGAAGAGAGAGGTAGAAGGGGAGAGAGAAAAAAACATCAATGTTTTTTACTGTTGCATTTATTTATGCATTCATTGGTTGCTTGTTGTACGTGCCATGACCGGAGATCAAACCTGCAACCTTGGTGTATCAGGACAATGGTCTAATCAACTGAGCTGCCCAGCCAGGGAAAAGGTGTATTTCTTAAAGCAAGTATCATAAACAATACTTGAGTTCATTACTGTTACTGAGAGCATCCCCTTGGATGTTTAGACCCAGCTGGGTTCTGTTTCGCAAAGTCAATCAAACCTGAACTAAATTCTCAATGGATATGGTCCTCCAAAACTTGTCACAGCATCGCATGAGCAAAGCAGCAGCATGAGGAAAAGAGCTAAGCAATAAGGAGTTTAAAGTTCTAGTTCTGCCTCGGCCACTAGCTAACCAGGAGTTAGACAATCCACTTAAACTGCTACTGCCTAATGTGTGCATAAAAAATGGGTGTAACACCACCCCTGCTTTTATGAAAGACTTTTGCTTCAATAAACAGTGCTGGGAAAATTGGAAAGCAGCATGCAAAAGAATGAAACTAGATTACAGTCTGTCCCCATGTATAAAAATTAGTTCAAAATGGATTAATAAACCTAAATGTAAGGTCTAGAACAATAATTTATAAATTGTTCTTAAAGAACATTTTATAAATTTGACCCCAAAGGCAAGGAAAATAAAGGCAAAAATAAATGAATGGGACTATATGAAACTAAAAAACTTCTGCACAGCAAAAAAAAAAAAAGTCACCAGTAAAACAAAAAGGCAACCAGCTGAATGGGAGATGATACTTGCAAACAACAGCTCTGACAAGGGGTTAATATCCAAAATATACAAAGAACTCATACAACCCAATGCCAAACAAACAACCCAATTTAAAAATTGGGCAGAGGACCTGAACAGACATCTCTTCCAAGCAGACATACAAATGGCCAACAGGTATATGAAAAGATGCTCAACTTCACTACCTGTTAAGGAAATGCAAATTAAAACTGCAACAAGTTACCCCCTGACAACTGTTAGAATGGCTATTATCAACAAGACAGGCAGTAAGTGTTGGAGAGGTTGTGAGAAAAAAAAAACTCGTATTCACTTCTGGTGGGAATGTAGACTGGTACAGTATGGCGGTTCCTCAAAAAGAATTAAGAATAGAGTTACCATATGAACCAGCAATTCCTTTTCTGGGTATCTACTTGGAAAACTAGAAAATATTTATTTATTCACAAAGATATATACACCCCTATGTTCACTGCAGTATTATTCATAGCAGCCAAACATGGAGACAACCAAAGTGCCCTTCGATAAATGATGGGATAAAGAAGATGTGGCACAGCCCTGGCCAACGTGGCTGAGTTGGTTGGGCATCGTCCCAGAGGGAAGGGGGTGGGGAGTGGTGAACATAAAGGGGCCAAATATACTGTGATAAAAGATGATTTGACTATGGGTGGTGAGCACACAATCAATATACAGATCTTTTATCACAGAAATGTATACTTGAAACCTGTATGACCTTATTAACCAAGAGTATCCCAATAAATTTAATTGTATAAAAAGATGAGAAAATTTTTAATTTGTCAAAAAGATTTTGGAATCCCATGAAATAGTAAAATGTGAAAGTATTTTGGTACATATGGAGTATTTTTCAAGTGCAAGATATTATTGAAATCAACATTTGTTTGTGGGTTTTTTCTCTTTTTTTTATTGTTGTTCAAGTACAGTTGTCTCCATTCCCCCCCACCATCCCTCCTACCCCCACTTCCTATCCTTGATCCGACCTCCCTTTGGCTTTGTCCATGGGTCCTTCATACATGTTCCTTGACAGGCCTTCCCCACTTTCCCCCTATTATCCCCTCTCACCTCCCCTCTGGTTACTATCAATTTGTTCTTTATTTCAATGTCTCTGGTTTATTTTGCTTGCTTGTTTGTTTTGTTGATTAGGTTCCACTTATCAGTGAGACCATATGGTATTTCTCTTTCACTTCCCAGTTTATTTCACTTAGCATAATGCTCTCCAGATCCACCCATGCTGTCGAGAAGGGTAGGAGCTCCTTCTTTCTCTCTGCTGTGTAGTATTCCATTGTGTAAATATACCACAGTTTTTTGATCCACTCATTTACTGATGGGCACTTAGGTTGCTTTCAGCACTTGGCTATTGTAAATTGTGCTGCTATGAACATTGGGGTACATAGGTTCTTTTGGAATGGTGTTTCAGGGTTCTTAGAGTATAATCCCAGCAGTGGAATTGCCGGGTCAAAATGCAGTTTCATTTTTCATTTTCTGAGGAAATTCCATACTGTTTTCCACAGTGGCTGAACCAGTCTGCATTCCTACCAAGAATGTACTAGGGTTCCCTTTTCTCCACAACCTTGCCAGCATTTGTTGTTTGTTGATTTGTTTATGATGGCCATTCTGATTGGTGTGAAATGGTATCTCATTGTGGTTTTAATTTGCATCTCTCTGATGGCTAGTGATACTGAGCATCCTTTCATATGTCCCTGAGCCCTCTGTATGTCCTCCTTGGAGAAGTACCTGCTCAGGTCCTTTGCCCATTTTTTAATTGGGTTGTTTGTCTTCTTGGAGTGGAGTTGTGTCAGTGCATTGTACATTTTCTAGATCAAAACCTTGTCTGAAATCAATGTTTACTGTTCTTCTATGTAGTGCCACCATTTGGCATGGTGAGTCAACCATAATTAATGGTTTAATGGACAGTCGTAGGGCAGATGCAGTCCTGTCAGTCAAGATGTGTTTGTCAGACTCCTCTTAGAACCCAGTCCCCAGGCCTTCTTCTCATCACAGCTGAGTTTATTTGACCCTGGAAGTTCTGCTCCATCCTGTCTCCAGGATAAATCCTAATTGGAAACAGAAGGCATTTATGGGAGCTCTAGCCCAATAACAAGGAATTCACATCATGTCGCAGTTGTTACTCCAGCCCTGATCATGCGCACCAATGCTTATAACTAGGCTCCTTCCTTCTTTTCCTACTAAAAATCAGATAAAGAATTCACCTCCTCTAGGAAGCATTTTTGCAATAGGTATTTGTCTTAGTCTGTTCAAGCTGCTATAACAAAATAGTTTAGTCTGGGTGGCTTAAAAACAACAAAAGTTAACTTTCACAGTTCTAGAAGCTGGGAAGCCCAAGGTAAAAGTGCTGGCAGATTCAGTATCTGGTAAGAGCCTGATTCTGGGTTCACAGATGGTTGTCTTTTCCTTATGTCCTCAACATGGGGTCTCTTTTCTAAGGACACTAATCCCATTCATAAAGGCTTTTCCCTCAAGCCCTAAGCACCTCCCAAAGGATCCACTTTCAAATACTGTCACACTGGGGATTACATTTCAACATATTAATTTAGGGGACACAAATATTCAATCCATAGCAATATCCAATAAACATTTGTTGAACAAATGAATGATAAAAGGCTTTGTGCCAGTGTCCCTGTAGGTGTGGATCTCTGCCAGGCCCTTGCCAGTACCCCCTTCAAATAAATCCTCTCACCTGCTGACAGGTTTTCTGCTATAAATTAGCAGGCTGACCAATTAGCAGTGTACACTTCTGAGGATCACCTCTTCCTCAATTTCTACCACTAAACCCAGCCACCTTTAGGACTTCTCACTTATTTCATTAGATTCTGTGAAGCCCACTGCTTGCTGATCTGGGTTTGGTTGCCATACCCCGTGGATACCGTGCCCTGCTTGCTACTCTCTACTGCCCTAGAATACCTAAGGCAGGTCTGTGTCCTCAGGGCCTGACTCACTTGGTCCCTATTCCAGCTCCTGGCTTATTCCAGACCACAAGACCCTAACCATAGTTAATTGAAAAGATGCCTCTTAGTCATGCCTGTCATGGGCAGAGCCCTTAGAGCGTACAAAATAGTGTCAGCAATCCTCAACTTCAAAAAATGTTATGTTCCAAAAGTTTCTTTGTAAATAGGTTCTCTCGCACTTGGGAATGCATTTCCCAAGCCATCACAAACAACTGATCTATTTTAATAGTCATTCCTTCAAAAAGATTCATTGAGTTATCTCTCTCCTTTGTACTAGTCACTGATGTTGGCACAAGGGCAAAAAAGAGAAATAAGACTCGGTCTCCCTCCTCCAGAAGTTCACAGAATAACAAAGGAGATAGTAGTAGAAGTAAATAATATGTATGCAACGCAACATGCATAAAAATAGAGCACTGTCCACAGTACAGCAAGGACAAGAAAGAAGAGGTGATCCCTCTGCCTGGGAGGATCAAGAAGGTTCCACAAACAGACATTCCTGCAGAGGCCTGAAGAATGAGGAAGTGCACACCAGGCAGATGAGTGGAGAAGGGTGTTTCTGGTATGTTATTGTCAGGCTGCCAAACCAACACCCAAGTGTCGATTTAACCCCTGAGGTAGCTCTGCCAATGCTGCAGTACTGTCAGAGACAGAAGAGGAGCAGGTTTATGTAGGCTGGCCTGGGAAAACTTGTGCTAGGAGATTAGTTCTAAAACTTTCAATAAACAGAATTGACCTTGGGCTCATGCCAACATTCAAGCATCACCACTACCACCACTCATCATTGGGGTCAAAGAAGAAAAGCAATTCAGTGACAGAAGGAGCAATTCTTCCACTTTTGCTTCCATGCAAAACACTAGTTGATCCTGTGAATGCAAGGTCATGAGTAAGGCTTTTTAGGGACTGCACACATTACACAGGTCCACACCTGAGGAGCTTAGCAACTAGCTGTATAGACGAGACTCATGCGTATAAAGAAACTAACAGCCCAAGGTAGTAGCTTCCAAAAGAATGATACATGCTACAAGCACCATGCTGGCCATCACTGCTTTCTTCAGAGAATAATTCAGTTTTTTAGTTGCACATGTGTTTTACATGAAATGCCCACTACTGGTCTGTTGATATAAGGCTGTATTTTGAATTTCACAGGGCAACATCCACCAAGTTCTGTAAATACAAATGCATTTTTCTCTCAAAGGTTTAGGTTAAGTCAACTGTGGAAAGACTCTGGGGAGCCTAATTAATAGGAATTTTGTTTTACTCAATACAGGAAACACATCAGCACTGAATAGGTATTAGAAAGAATTTCCCACCAGTCGGAGCTGTCCAAATTAGAACGAACCGCCTTGGGAGGTAATAAGTTTCCCGTCAGGCTAGATAATTATTTGGCAGTGATTTTGTAGGGGTGACTCAAGCATTCAATGACCAGTAGGCTCCCTTCCAAGCCAGTGATTGTGTGAACTTCTACAGCTCGCCCTTGATAGCACAACAGATGAATCTGGAAATCCACACTACAGAACTGTCACATGTTGAAGATTAGCCATGAGTTAAGCTCATTCAGGGTACCAGAGCCCAATCTGAATGGTGGTGAGAAAACAGGGAGAATGGGAACATATAACTTCGACCAAAAGCCTGACCGAAACACCCTGGGGTCAGAATGTATAATGCCAAATTCATTAGTACTCAAAGGGAACTGTGGGTTCCCCAAGACAAAGATCAACTAAAGAAATAAAAATGTACCCCCTTGAAAAAGAGATATTAGGATACTAGAATATTTCAAAAGGCCCATATGATACTGACTCTCCCTCCTGGTTCCCATTCTGAGGAGCCCTCCTAGACATTAAAACATTAAAATTCTTGGGAACCTCCAGGCAAAGGAGTTGTTAAAACTGTACTCAAAAAGATAGCATCTCCAAAGTGAAACCAGTAAAGGGTAGGCGAAGCAGAGTTATACAGAAATCCTGAGTAAAATATGTAGTCACAGGATGGTGACCGCAAAAGAGAGGCAACAGTATGAAGATCCTGGGCAACCAAGGAAGAAGCTGTTGAAAATCCTGGCACCACGCAGTACATCAGAACAGACTGCAAAGGATGTGAATCACTGAGCTCCAGCTCTCCTGTATCAGAAACAAGGTTGCTGTGTTGATGCAGACATGTTGGCTAACACACTGTCAAGTAAGAGAAAGAGCCCACATTTGGATCTCCATTTAACCAATTCCGGACTCTGAAACTGAAACAGTTTGCTCCTATGAGCTTCGGAAAGTCAGGGACTGAATTAGAAAATTTTCAGCAAGTCCCTTCCCACTCTAATGTCCGTAATTCCAAGGCGCAAGGGAAAACATCCTAACGTAGAAGAAAGCAGCTATCAAACAGGGCATCCCAAAACGTGCTGGAAGAAACTAAATAAAGCAAACGCTTTGATTCCTGATTTTCCATCTATGACTTCTCTTTTTTTAACCTTTTTGGACCAAATTGTAATTTAAACAGTTAAACCAAATGAATGAAAGTGAAACCAATATGCCACACACCAGCAGCATTCTTATTTTTGTGGGAAAATAAAACCAATATGTGCTATTTGATCATATAGGAAAAGCTCCATCTACAAAGCTTGCATAGACAAAGCCCCATTAATCAGTAGGGGTTCTGCCCAGTACCCAGGGAAACCCATCAAGGAGAGCCAAATTATTTCTTTTTTAAAAAGCTATCAACTTAACATTACAAATCATTTGCTAGTCTCAAGAGAATTGCCTAGTATTGCAAAACTTGATAATTACTGATTCATGACTGATTTAGGGAAAACATCGGCTTAAGTAATCAGGCCAGAGTACTGCTGCTGACCGCAATGCTGGCAGGAAACCTGCCCTTTCTTTCATCGTTCCTTTCATGAGTGTTTAACATTCTACAACATTTAGCTTTCAGCATATTAACAGTGGTTTGGTTTTTCCAAAAGTTGGGGATTCAGAACAAAACAGTTACGTGTTATCAAGCACCAATATTTTCTGTGACTTTTATTCAAGTATCACTAACTGGAAACCCAGGAAGTTATAAGAAAGTGATTCCAAAAGTCCAACTTGGTAAGACATGGATTTTTATTTCTGTAAGATATCAGACCTCAGATTCTTTGAAGGGACTTTATAAACACAAAAATATCTCTTCTATACATTGACAGTATATTCTGCATAAACTAGCAGGAATAATTTAATTAGTGTTTTGAGCAGACTCTGCACACCACAGGCTGCACATACTACATTAGGGTAGTGCACATTTCTCTCATAATAAACTTTACTAAACAATCAGTTTACTTGGCGAGTGGATACAACCACATCAGAGTACATACATCCGTGTCCATGTCCATGCCTCTGGGAAGACATTTTCTGCAAGGATATGTGACTCTCATATCTGCAGAGAGAAAGTATTCCCTCTCTGTTGGAATTGTTTTTCTGCTTAAAATTAAGAAATTAAGAATATTTTCCTTTCTGCAGAAGAATTACAGAGAAATTCAAGCCAAAATACTGTCCCACAGATTCAAAGAGACTGGCTTTAAAACCATATCATATTTTCTTTTCAGATCTTTTCTTTTCTAAGATTCTGCTTTCCAAGTAAACATGCTTTTGTTAGTGAAAGGCAAACCCTTGTCATCAACTTAGTTTCTACTGCAGTCCTTTAATGCATGTAATACAAAAATATCTGAATTGGAGATCTATTCACTAAGATACACCATCAGCATTTTTGGAATAAAAAAGTCAAGTATTTAAGGAGTGAAACATTTCTTCTGGTCAAGATGGTTGAGTGGGTAAACACAGCTCACCTCCTTGCACAACCACATCAAAATTACAACTAAACTATAGAACAACCAGGCATTCAGAAATATCAGAAATTGAGCTAAAAGGAAGTCCTACAACTATGGAATTAAAGGAGAAACCACATCGAGATTGGTAGGAGGGGTGGAGAAGCAGAATGGGCTAGTGTCATACCCACATGTGGTAGATAAAAATCAGAAGGGATATCTAAGGAGAAGGGCTGCCAGTCCCACACTAGATGCCCCACCCCAGGGTTCCAGAGCCAGAAAGATAAGTCTCCATAACTTCTGACTATAAAAACCAGTAAGGATTGAAGCTGTGGGAGACAGAAACC
This sequence comes from Carollia perspicillata, assembly GCA_004027735.1. Taxonomy (NCBI): domain Eukaryota; kingdom Metazoa; phylum Chordata; class Mammalia; order Chiroptera; family Phyllostomidae; genus Carollia; species Carollia perspicillata. The sequence continues at coordinate 24,100 of PVKM010007972.1, read as the reverse complement.
TCTGGAATCCCAAGCACTTCTCCTTAAAGGGCCCACGTGCAGATCTAGACTCACTCTCTCTAAGCTCCAGCTTGGGGGCAGCAGATTGAAAGGCATCAGAGACATACAGGGAGGAAATGAATTGTCTGGCATCAAGGCAGGAGCTGGGGGTCAGCTTTCTGCCATACAGAAGTGTTGGCAAAGCCATTTTTTCTTTTCTGAGTCCTCTCCACGTAGAACTAGCAGGAAGGTGCCACATCTGAGACTCTATTAGCCTGGATCACACTGTTTACCCCACCCTGGTGATTTTCTGAGGCCTACCCTTGAATAGGCCCAACTTTCAGGCCCACCAAAGCTGTTTCCAGTGGATTTTCCATATGAATGGTTTATCTTGGCCAGGCTTCATACTTTCCTAATTCTCTCAAATAAGCGGCACCTGGCTTCAGTGAGCCCCATTCTTCTTGCTAAGTTGCCCAAAGCCTGGCAGTAGCCACAGCCAGCCTTGGTTCACAGCTTGGCCTCTCCTGGGCAACTCAAAGCCCATCACAGGTAGCAGCCATCTGCAGATTGCTTTGTAGCTATGTTGTGTGACCCTGGACAGAACAGCGGTGGTGGCTGTCCTTGGATGTGCCAACAGCAATCAAGGCTCAACTACAAGAAGAGGGTATATACAGCCCACCCCTTGAGTACCCACCTGGGGCAATAGAAAAGGCTGTGCCACTGGGCCATACAGGACACCTACTACATTAGGCCACTCTACCAAGACACGGAGTCAAGGCAGCTCTACTTAATACATAGAAACAAACACAGGGAAGCTGACAAAATGAGGAGACAAAGAAACATGGCCCAAATGAAAGAACAAATCAAAACTCCAGAAAAAGAACTAAACCAAATGGAGGAAAGCAATATATCACAAAAGCAGAATTCAAAACAGTGGTTATAAGTCTGCTCGAGAAACTTAGTGACGATATCAACAGCATAAAAATGATCTAGTCAGAAATGAAATATACAATATTTGAAATTAAGAATAATTTACAGGGAATCAGCAGTAGAGTTGATAAAGCCAAGAATCAGATTAGCAAACTGGAATATAAGGAATCATAAAACAATGAATGAGAACAGCAAGAAGACAAAAGAATCCAAAAACAATGAGGATATTGTAGAGTCTCTGGGACAACTTCAAGTATACCAACATTTGCATCATAGGGGTGCTAGAAGAAGAAGAGAGAGAGAGCAAGAAATTAGAAACTTATTTGAAAAAATAATGAAAAACTTCCTTAACTTGGTGAAGGAAATAGACATACAAGTCCAGGAAGCACAAAGAGTCCCAGACAAGATAGATCCAAAGAGGCCCACTCCAAAACACATAACTAAAATGCCAAAGATTAAATACAAAGAAAAGATCTTAAAAGCAGCTAGAGAAAAGCAGGTAGTTACCTACAAGGGAGCCCCAATAAGACTGTCAGCTGATTTCTCAAAAGAAACTTTGTAGGCTAGAAAGGATTGGCAATAAATATTTAAAATGATGAAAAGCAAGGACCTACAACCAAGATTACCCTATCCAGTAAAACTATCATTTAGAATCGAATGACAGATAAAGAGCTTCCAGACAAGAAAAAGGTAAAGGAGTTCATCATCATCAAACTAGAGTTATATGAAATGTTAAAGGGTCATCTTTAAGAATAATAAGAAGAAAATCAAAACTATGAACAATAAAATGCCAATAAATACATATGTATCAAAAATCAAATCTAAAAGACAAAATAAACAAACAAGCAGAACAGAAACAGAATCGTAGATACAGAGAACATTTTGACAATTGTCAAATAGGAGGGTAGTGAGGGGATTCAAGAAAAAGGTGAAGGGAGTAGGAAGTACCAATTGGTAGTTACTGAATAGTCATGGGGATGTAGAGTACAGCATAGGGAACAGAGTAGCCAATGAACACATATGCATGACCCATGGACATGGACAATGGTGTAAAGTTTGCCTGAGGGAGTTGAGGGAAGAGTGGAGGGGGACAAAAGGAAACAATCTGGGACAACTGTAATAGCATAAATAATAAAATATAATTTAAAAGAAAAAACGAAATAAAGAGAGGAAAATTTAAACATTTTTATCAGGGCTGTGGTAAAAAGGCACTTTTATAGATTGCTGATGGCAAATTGGTAGAATTCTGTTGCAAGCACTTGACCATATATAGATATATATATATATATATATGACTATATGACTATATATATATATTATACCCTAGATCCAAAATTCCTATTTTAGGGAAGTTATTTTTAAAAATATAGACTAATATAAAGTTTTGTGGACAAAGACATTTATCACAGCATTATTTATAATGGAAAAACATAGGACATATTGAACATAGGAAAATGGTCAAAAAAAATTAATATAACCTCTCAACAGAATATTATGCAGCCATGAGAAATATTTACAAACTTTTGTAATAACATGAAAATGCTTATATTACAATGTTAAATTAAAAAACAGAAGACAAACATATATTACAGACACACATAAATACATAACATTTGCTTTTAACTATGTCTATAAAAATAAACAATACATCTCTACATGTAAAAAATAAAGGAAATATTGGGTAAAACTTTTCTTTTCACATTTCCTATATTTTCCATATTTACTCCAAAGAGCTTCATAAGGAAAATTTTTGATTTAAATAAAAAAGATGAATTCTAAGATGAAAGATTAGAATTGAGGCTCAATATTTCTGACCAAAATTATATTAGGCCTGAGGGAGGTCAGATGTGAGGAAGAGATTTTGGTGTCATTAATAGGCATTGAATTAATTCATAATTAATTCATTCTATGAATAGTTATAAAAACTGACTGCGGGAGGGAGAAAGAGAATCATAGAAGTCATAGTCAAACCAAGAGAATCACCTAGCCTGCACTATGCAGCATCAGGAAGAATGATCCCCACGGGAGACCAAGATGTAATTTAAGAATTAGAATGATATAGCAGCAGAAAATTCATAGGAAGAGGAACTTTCAACAAGAGAGAAAAGATCAGAAATTTTAATGCTGTAGAGATGCATTGAGATCAAGTTAAACAAGAGAAAAAAATGCACTAGATTTAACAAGTTAAAGGCTAATTGGGAAACTAAGGACAGAAATCAAATCCCAGAGGATGAGTGGTGAGGAAATGGAGGCCATGGGGATATAGGGAGATGAGTAGGGGCTGCAGGTTAGATCAAGGGTCACTTGTCTTGTCCTTTACAAAATAGGAAAGACCAGTATGAGTTTGGAGGCAAGAGGAGGAAAGGCCAACCTTGACAGATATAAGATTCAAGATGTAGAAGTAGCCCAGAACCATCCTGGCCCCTGCCTGCTCCCAATGGTGAAAGGCTAACCACATACCTACACCTCAAACTGTAGTTTCTAAGTACCTCTGGGACCCTATCTCTAAACCATACCTCAACACAAATTGTCTCTTCTAATAAAGCCATGCTTACACTACTCCATACATGTGCTCACATGGCTCTTCCCTCCCTTTAGGGCTGTTCCTTCTCTGTCTCTTTCATGGGTCCTCCTCTGCTACCCTTAAGCTGCAGTCCGTCCATGGTCCTGTATTAGTCACTTAGGACTGCGGTAACAAAGTGACTCCAATTGGCTAGCCTAAAACAATATAAATATACTCCTTCACAATTTTGGAGTTTAGAAGTGAAATAAAGGTGTTGTTAGGGTCATGCTCACTGTGGAGGCTGTAGAGAAGGTCCGTCCTTACCTCTTCCTAGATACTGGTTGCTCCTGACAATACCTGACATTCCAATCTCTCCCTCTGTCTGCACATGACCATCTCCACTGTCTGTGTTTCTGTATTCTCTTCTTAGAAAGACATATGGGCCCACCCTAATCCAGTATGACTTCATCCTAACTCAACTAATTTTATCTATAAACATCCTATTTATGAATAAGGTTACATTCTGAGGTTCCAGGTTGACATGAATTTGGAGGGGTGGTTACTATTCACCCCAGCACCATCCTTATCCATCCTTTACTCAGAGAACAGCCATTCTAGTGTGGTGTCATCTACCACTCTATCCATCTACTCTCTGCTTATGACTCTGGAATCCGTATCCCCAACCTGAATCTTAACTCTACTCTCTGAACCCTTATTTCCTGTTTCCCACTGGACATAGTAGAGTGAGAAATTCATGAGCCCTTTAAGCAAAACATACCCACTTTGAAAAGAGAGCTCATGGTGCTTCCTGTGATTTCTGTTTTAATTCATGATAAATCCATCTTGTCTCCCAAGTGAAATACCTTGGCATTATCCTCAATTTTCTTTTCTTCCTAATCTTCCTTCACATCTGATCAGACAATAGACCAATGGATTCCATCTTACAACCCTCACTCAAATTTGACCTCTTCTTTCCAGCTCTACTACTAAGGCCTTGGTCTGGGTTGTCAACCTTTCCTTAGACTATTCAGGCAACACAAAGGTTCTATTCAGTAAAATATTATAGAGCACCCACCATGTGCTGGTGCTGGGCGTACCAAGAATGATTAAACACAACCTTGCCCTTATGTAGCTTTCAGTTCCTGGTGGTCTCTGCCACCAGGGTTAATGAATTTTCGTGTTAGAAACCAAATCTGATAATGTTATGCTGTGGCTTACAACTCCCTTTTGAAATGCAAGTCATAAAAGACATTTCATAATCTGCCTCCCCATCTGCCACACCCCCTCTGTCCTAGTCCTTTGTCACTGTCATGGTGAGCTTCTCGCTTCAAATGATGTAGCAAGGTGGTATAGTTTCAGGTTTGGGTTTTTTTTTTTTATTTACACATTACTGTCTAATTTTCCCAATACCATTTATTGACTAGACTATCTTTACCCCATTATATGTTCTTGCCTTCTTTGTCAAATATTAATTGACTATAAAGGCATAGGTTTATTTCTGGTCTCTCTATTCTGTTCTATTGATCTACATGCCTGTGCTTATGCTAGTGCCATGCTGTTTTGATTACTATGGCCCTAAACTATAGCTTAATATCAGGTACCATGATTCCTCCAACTTTGTTCTTCTTTCTCAAGATTGCTGTGGCTATTCAAGGTCTTTTGTGGTTCTTTATAAGGTTTTGGATTATTTGTTCTAGTTCTGTGAAATAAGCCATTGGTATTTTGATAGGAGTTGTGTTAAATCTACAGATTGCTTTGGGTAGTATGGACATTTTAACAATGTTAATTCTCCTACTTATGAGCACTGGTATATGCTTCCATTTATTTGAATCCTCTTCAATTTCTTTCTTCAGTGGCGTGTAAAGTACAACATAGGAAATAGGGCAATAACCTTTAATACCTATGTATGATGCTAGTTGGGTACTAGAAATATCAGGAGAGTACTTCATAAAATATGTGATAATCTAACCACTATGCTGTACACCTGAAAGAAATTAATACAAAATAATATTAACTGTAAACTGTATTTAAAAAATAAATAAATAAAACAATAAAATTAAATAAAATCAAAATAAATAAATGAAATATTTTAATGCTGAATTCACTCTTCCTTTATGTTTTTATACTATGTAAATAGAATGTATATTGTAGTGCTTCAGATACATTTGTGAGGTAACAAAAAATAATTATTTTTTAAAGATTAAAAAAAAGTGAAGTTCAAATGACCCCTCCTTTCCTACTTCTCATCTAATCCAACAATCCCTGTGTCCCCACAGGACTTTGTTCTAATCCCTATATGATCACTGTTACCACATTGTGTTGTAATTTTTTTAAAGATTTTATTTATTTATCTTTAGAGGGGAAGGGAAGGAGAGAGGGAGAGAAATATCAATGTATGGTTGCCTCTCACGTGTCCCCTGCTGGGAACTGGCCTGCAACCCAGGCATGTGCCCTGACTGGGAACCGAACCGCGGTTGTTTGGTTCACAGGCCCGGGATAAATCCACTGAGCTACACCAGCCAGGGCTGTGTTGTAATTTATGCTTTAACTTTTCTGTTTCTGTCACTAGACCATGAGCTCACAGAGGGCCAGGAACAGGTAGTACTCACTTTTCTCAGTCGAATGAATAGGATTATGAATGCACCCAATTCACCCTGCCCTCTGCTTATCTGAATCCTACCCCAAGTCCCAGGCTTGACTCAATCCCAGCCCCTTCCCCAGACTTTTTCAGGCCACTGACCACAGGCCATGAGTGTCTCCCTCCTCTGAATGGCCACACAACTTACATTCTGTATCACCAGCTTAGCGTTTACAACATGGCACTTTGAGCTATTAAATGTCCTTCTTTTCCTTTCTTATGCACTTAGAAGCATTTCTTTCTTCTTTCTTTAGTTTTATTTTTATTGTTTATGCTATTACAGTTGTTCCTGCTTTTTCCCCCTTTCCCCACCTCTATCCACCCTGCCCTGCTGTTGTTCCTGTCCAGGGATTGTGCATAAATGTTCTTCAGTTAATTCCATCACCAGGTCTCATCCGACCCCACCTCCTTTCCAGTAGCTGTCAGTCTGTCTCATGCATCTAAGCTAGAAGCATTCTTTTCCCAAAGTTTAGCCCAATTACTTTGCATCGTGGTATGTGTTCCTTAATATTTGCTGATTAGTGAATCTTTTAGGGGATGACATTTAGAGAAAATGAGAAGCAGTGGGACCTAGGACAGGTGGTAGTTTTAGCTTGTAGAAAGATAGGGCATATTTCCTTCCATAAATCTAAAACAGTGAGAAGGAAGATACAGGAAAATGATAAAGGAGAATACAAAATTTCTGAATAAAAGAGCCTTCGTCTTATAAAAATAATAATAGAAAAATAACATATTAAGTATACCTCACAAATGTTAAATGCAGCTGAATAAAACAAATCAGAATTTACCATCCATGAGGCGGTAAAGGCATGGTAAAAGTATGTGTAAATTATACACAGTGAAACACATCATGTGCATATTTAACTTATGTAACGTCACCTCTACAGGCTTTTCAGAAAGGAGAGAGTGAGAGAAAAGGAACTGTGAAGCATGGACAACTCTGCCCACTCTTCTATTAAAGGAGCAAAGATGCTAATTCAGACCCACATCCCAGGCACCTCTCGGAGGGTAAGCAGCTCATGAAGTCAGCTGAGGCTGACTGGCGGGTTTGACGATACATCGAGCCAGTTTCTTCAGTGACCTGTTTGTACAGAAGGAAATACGACCTGTACAAAACTTGTCAGGAGAGAGTGTGTGTGTCCATATCCAATGCATCATATATCTCTGACGAAACGTCCTAGAATTTATGGAAGATTTGAGACTTTCAAGGATATGAACTTCAGTAGTTTTTGTATTGTGCGTTGATTAACTTTGGCACCTAATTTCCAAGTAAGAGATGACTCCACTGGTTAAATCTAATGTCCTCTACTGATGCTTAAACCCCTATTAGGAGCTCTTGTAGTACTTGCTGTTTATATTGCTTATTTTCACATTTAGTCATATGCTGTCTTATGTTGCTATTTAACTGCTGAGTGTTTAGATATAAGTGTGATCACCTCATCCAGACTGGAAGTTGGTGACAGTCATCATATCTTAATCTTTTTACGCCACAATGTATATGGCACAGTACCAAGAACAGAACAAAATATTTATTTATTATTGAAAGGCCATTTTGTCAGTGCTACTTCCTCAATAATCAAACTCTGAGTCTAAGAGAAATAACTAAATGTGTGAGTTTCATATTCTCTATTATATTTTCTAGGGTACATTTAAGCTTCAAAATGACTAAAAGGAGAGAAAAAGCCCTTGTCTCACCCAAAATTATTTATTCAATATTAAACAACTGTTACCATATTCGATTGAGAAGGCATGGAGAGGTTTAGTATAAAGGGTAACAAAAAAAGATACTGTCATCAGCATTTTTCTAGAGAGATAATAAAAGAAGTCATTTGGGAAAGAGGTCTGCCTTTATTAGTGGCCTGGGAAGGAACATCAAATTAAGCTGAGATCCAACCACTCCATTAGAGAAAATAGAAAACAACAGAGCAAAATCTCCCAGGATTTATCAACAAAATACAGATATATGAGGAGATTAATCATGATTTCTTCAGGTTTAACTAAACTACCATGTATCATCTCTAATTTAACAACAACATTTTTAAAGTAAAATGAACTTTTCCCTGCTGGTTCCTGACACACTATTTCCTTAAATCCTTTCATTTTTATGAATATAACTCTGCCCACAAGGCAGCAGGGATTCAATGAAAGTTGAGCAATTACTGAGTGTCATGGGATTATACAGATAAGCTATTTGGATAATTTAAATTAAAAAATAATTCTCCTTTATCTCTGGAGTGGGTTTTGGGAACTGGTTATTCAATAATTTGGCAGGCCTACAACTCATATTATCAGAGTAGACATTTTAAATGTGCTTCTAACACTAGAAAATCATTTCAAACTATTTTCAACATGTTCTATGATGAAGGGATGGAAGATTAAAAAGTAAGTTTGCTGCTATTTTTACTGTACTGGTCAGCTAGCTCCTTTTAACTCTTGGGTCAAAGTTTTTGGACATTAAAACAAATAAATTCACTTTGTTTTTTCAAGCATAAATGATATGCCTAATAAGCCTCAGAGAACAGAGGTTACTCATTCTGGTTATGTTTTACTTTCTTGCAAACACATACTCATGTTCAATTGAACTTCCTCCAAGTGATTTTTAAGTATTAAAGGTTAACACAGCCCTCCTTTTTCAAGGATATTTTGGGCAACTGTTGGGAAACAAAATGCAAATTTAAAAAAAAACTGACATTAAATAAAAAGAAGTACTAGTCAAGAAATCACCCAAAGTTTAAGTTCACATAAAAACAAACTAAAATTAATGATAGGTAAGCATCTCATAATGTTGAACAGGAAAAACATTCAAAACTCCTGACAACGGCTTCAAATTTCCTGACCTCCTGCACAACCTTCCCTTTCCACATCTTTTTAGATTCTGTCAGGTCTGTGTTTGTCTCCACAATGAATTGTCATTTATCTAGAATGAACCAACCAGAAATTTAAAATAAACAGGATGATGTTTTCCTATGCCCCCTTCTCGGTTACTTTACAGGTGTTTATTGAATGCCTACTATGTCCCTAACACTATGTTTCATTTGCCATGGACATATGAAATATGTCACAAATGTTGATTAGAATTGCGTAACTTCTTTCTTATGAGGCAAAGATAGCAAATTCCAGGCTTTTAGAAACTTAGTCTATAAAGCAACTTCCAACATATCAAAAAGATAATTCTGATTTAATTTCTAACTTCCTTGTTCAACTATAACCACAGTAAATACTCTGATGGTAAGAGGAAACACACTATAAAATCTGGAAGCTCCAAAGAGAGTCAAATCTCTTCATTCTACTTTTAATTTCAAATGCATTATATTATTGACTTTTTAAAAATGTAACTGATAATTTATATGTCCTATCAAAAAATAACCTACTACCCTGCATTATAAATACATGAGACTTGAAATCTCTTATCTTATGCAAGACCAATCATGGGATCTTGAAGGGTCGACAAATAATTGCTGCATCATTGAGATTACCTTCATATGCAAATCCCCTGTTATTCCCACACGGGTCTGTAGACCTGTGAGCTGTGAGTTCTGATTGCGAATTTAGTTTTACATTTCACACAGTGAATCTCCAGTTTGCATGGAAATGATTCTATGGATGCAGGGAAACTTGAAGAGAAACCACAATTTCATCTATAAAGAAGAGCCTAGTACTCTTCCTCAGGGATCATACATGCACCCCTGTTCTCCACTCTCATAGTCCACATCCCTGAGGAAATAAAGGTTCATTTTTCTCTTCCAAATTAATGCATGTCTGTTTCTAATTCTCTATTAGACCACCAATAATTGTGCCACAATGGGGAATTCAATATATGCAAGATTCTGATTTTAGAAAAACAGAAAGAATATGTACATGGGGTCAGCAAAACTTTTTAACTCCCCAGGGTTCCTTATTCTATTGCCTTATTTTAGAGTATCCTGAGAATTTTTAAGAGAAAATGATATCTTCCAAAGTAGGTACTGGCAAATAAAACCAAGGAATTAAAAGTCCTTCCTCTTTCCAAGAGTACAAAGAAAATTAAGGTACTTCTAACAACACAAAACCATTTATTTTCATAATTGGTTTTCCATATTATGATTATAATTTCTATTCAAACACAATCATTTTTATTGGTGATATTAACTTCAGCTTCTTTTTGACAAATTACTTAGATGTTGGGACAACAAGTGAACTATCAGAGAAAAAATAAAATTAGAGTTCTACTTCTCATGTTTCATCAAGAAATATTCTAAATAATTAATTTATTTTGATATCACAAAATGAAAATATATATAGATATTTGAATACTCTTAAAGTGGAGCAGGACTTCCTAATTTCAACACCAAAAACAAATCCTGCACAAGGAAATATTGATAGACTTGGCTGTGTAAAATTTTATATTTCTAGATTTATATTTTCATAAATATAATACACAACACACAATGACTTTGTACTGGATACTGACAATTCTGAATAAAACATTTTTAAAAAAACTTTTAGAAATATAGATTAGATGGCAAGAAAATAAAGGGATTCTTCAGAAGCGAAAACAACTTAAAGGATGGAATCCAGAACGGTAATCAAGTGCTCAAATGTGTAGTTGCCTGAAAGCCTTCACTAATATTGCTGATTTCTGGAAGTTTGGAGATTTCAGTAAAGAAGGAAGAAAGGAAGGAAAGAACAAAAGAAGAAAGGAAAAACAATCCAATAGAAAAATGATCGAAAGACGTGAAAAGGCATTCCTCAAAGAAGCATCCACAAACGATCAATAAACTCATGCGCATCTTATCAGTGATCAGCAAAATGCAAAGTACAACCACAATGAGATACCAGTTCTAGCCACCAGTGATTTTAAAGTCTGATAATACAAAATATTACAATATTACAACAGTAACGTGGAACAATAGAAGCTCTTAAACACTGCTGCTGGGAGTATAAAATAGTACAAGCCCTTTGAAAACTAATTTGGCTATTTTTTTTAGCAGAAAATATGCCTACCCTATGACCCAGCAATTCCAATACTAAGAATACACTTCTTATATATAAGCACTGGGAGATACGTACAAGAAGGTCTAAAGTAGCAGTTTTTTAATAATAGCAAAAAACTGGAAACAACAGAAGAATGAATAAATAAACTGTAATATGGCCATATAGCAGAACATCATACATGCATTAAAAATGATGTGTTAATCTGATGATTCTCAATGGATAATGTTTCATGTAAAAAAATAAAAAGAAGTCACAAAGAATTCATAAAGTATAATTCTAGTTAACATAGTTCAAAACTATACAAAATTAAATAGTACATTAAGAATTGTCTATATGTGCAAAGGACTTGGACAGGCATTTCTCCAAGGAGGACATACAGAGGATTCAGAGACACATGAAAAGAGGCTCAATATCGCTAGCCATCAGAGAAATGCAAATTAAAACCACAATGAGATACCACTTGACACCGGTAAGAATGGCCATCATAAACAAAGCAACAAACAACAAGTGTTGGAGAGGTTGTGGAGAAAAGGGGACCCTAGTTCACTGTTGGTGGGATTGCAGACTGGTACAAACACTATGGAAAACAGTATGGAATTTTCTCAGAAAACTAAAAATGGAACTGCCTTTTGACCCAGCAATTGCACTGCTGGGATTATATCCCAAGAACCCTGAAACACCATTCCAAAAGAACCTATGCACCCCAATGTTCATAGCAGCACAATTTACAATAGCCAAATGTTGGAAACAACCTAGGTGCCCGTAAATGAATGGATCAAAAAACTATGGTACATATATACAATGGAATTCTATGTGGCAGAAAGAAAAAAAGAGCTCCTACCCTATCCAACAGCATGGAAGGAACTAGAAAGCATTATGCTAAGTGAAATAAGCCAGGCAGTAAAGGACAAGTACCATATGATCTCACCTTTAACAGGAACCTGAGCAACTAAACAAACAAGCAAGCAAAATATAGCCAAAGACATTGAAATAGAAAAGGGGATGATAGTATCCAGAGGGGAGAGGGGAGGGAATTTCAGGGAAAAAGGGAGAGGATTATAGGAACAAGTATAAAGGACACATGGACAAAAACTAAGGGGGGGTGGAAAGGGGAGGGAGGTGGGGAGCACTGGGGGGTGGTCTGGGATGGGAGTAAAAGACAGAAAACTGTACTGAAAAACAATCAAAATTTTTAAAAAAAGGAAAAATAAATAAATAAATAAATAAAAAGAATTAATTGGCCCTTAATTATCAGGGAACAGGGCTTTAAAAGAACAAAACATGTTGATGCTGAATAATGTATTGGGTTGAATCATATAAAAATGGCTATTTTTATAAATAAAAGAGTGGTCAAAATAAAAAAAAGAATTGTTTATATGTGATAAAACTATAAAGAAAACAAAAACAAAATTAAGGAAATTGGTTACCTCTGGAAACAAGTGGAAATGTACTATGATGAGAACTCATAGAAACTTCAGAAGTTTTAGAAAGGTACTATTCTTCAACTGGAATGTGAATACAGGGTTACTTGCTTAATGATTATTATTCAAACAGTATAGATAGATAGTGTTTGAATAGTAGATCGATAGATAGATAGATAGATAGATAGATAGATAGATAGATAGATAGATGTAGCATTTATGTATTCACTTGTACAAATATATTTAATTTTTAAAAATATTTTCTTTCTTTATTTTTAGAGAGAGGGGAAGAGAAGGAGAAAGAGTGGGAGATAAACATCAATGTATGGTTGCCTCTCATGTGTCCCCTACTGGGGACCTGGCCTGCAACCCAGGCATGTGCCCTGACTGGGAATTGAACCAACAACCCTTTGCTTCACAGGCTCATGCTCAATCCACTGAGCTATACCAGCCGGGGCTTAATTTTTAAAATAAAAGCTAAATATTTAAATTATATATCAAAAATATCATAAACACTAATAGGCCAATGACAAAGTAAAAAATCTTTTATCAAACCTAATACACAAAGAGTTATTACATTTTTAAAATCCTACAATATATCTAATCAAAGATCAGGCTAAATATTAAAACCATTTTAAAAATTATGGATGTGCAAGCAAGTAAATACATAAAAAGGTGTTAAATATTACTAGTAATGAATGAAATTAAAGGAACCATGTGATGGCATTTTCAATAGTGAGGACATCAAAGATTAAAAGAAAAGAATAGTATGGGATGAAAAAATCACTCATTCAATAGGAGGAACTAGATATTGACATATTATTTCTAGAAAACAATTTAGCAACAGATACACAGCTTCACTATATGCTCACTATTTCACCTAGGAATTACACTTCTAGAAATTCATCCTAAGGAAATAAACAGTTAAATGCACAAGATTTATGTATAAAGACACCAAGTAGAAAACTTTTTATAACAATATAAAGTTGAAAACAATTTGAAAATCCAATAATTAAGAACTCACCAAATGAATTATAGCAATCTATACAACATCATATCAGCAGCCATTAGCTCAGGGGTGTCCAATGGGCCACCCCTGGCATCTCTGGGACACACTAGAAGAAGAGTTGTCTTAGGCCACACAGTAAATACACAGACACTAACAAGATCTGATGAGCAAAAAAAGGTCTGTGCATAATTTTCCTGATATCTGCCACCACAGATAAGCAAAAAGTTCCTCACTTAATAACCCTAATTATGCAGTGGCCCTTCTGAAAATATTTTATAGTCATCGAGCAGGTCTCAAGTTTGTGATCACTAACATAGAAAATGTACATATCTAAGTAGTGAAACTTAGTAATAAAACTAATGTTTTAAGTAAATTTACGATTTTGTGTTGTGCCACATTCATAGCCATCTTGGGCTCCATGTGGCCCACGGGCCATGGGTTGGATACCGCTGCATTAGATGACAGTATAGACACCTCATTGTGAACAGGAAAATGTGTTGATAATAATATTAAATGGGAAAAACAGTTGTAATATAAGTGGACACAGTATGACATCATTATATACATATATATGTATAGATGTATGTATATACACAAATATGTGTGTGTAAAAACCGAGATATTAAATGATACACATCAAAATGATAATGCTAATACTTGTTACCTCTGGTTGATAGGATTTGAGGTGATTTGAGTGTGTCCTTTTGCTTGTCATTATTTTCTTGCCTTCTACAATGATCATGTATAATGAATAATTTTTAAACAAAAACATTTTAAATGTAGTACTTAGAAAAATAACATTGTGTGTAAACAGCACCAGAGGTAACACCATTATGAGTGTTTAAACTTCACATTTCTCTTTGTGTGAATCTAACCTGACACTTTTCAAAGGGAAAATGCGGAGGCTCGGGGAGCAGTGCTGTGGGACCCAACACGAGACTACCCAACACAGAATGGACTGAAGCCACTAGTTAAATGACCTTTAAACCCCCTATTGTGGCCGCAATGTAATACAACAGAGTAAGGAAGTCATAAAAATTAAAATCCAATATCAGGGAAGAAATTAGAAAATCTGCAGAAATATCACATATTTTTTAAAAGTTATCTAGAGTTCAGTGGTGGTATACATTAAATATGAGAACCCTACATTCAGGATGAGGAATTTTTAAGTTGTAAATTGTTTATACATGTGCTTCCATTATGGGAGTTTGATATATCCCCTGACACTATACAGTTAATAATGTAATGAGAAGAAAAACAAAAGGAACCTAAGAGACCATGGGGATTAGTAATAGGACGTAGGGACTTTCACCTCTAGTTCATTGTTTGGAACACAGCCTACATCAACAAATGACTCAGAATTACAGCCTACACTTCATTCTCAGTAGTTATATGGTCCCCCTTGCCTGGAGAAAACGTATTCAATCGAAAGAGCAACCTATCAAGGTGGCACTTCTATTAGGACCCTGAAAATACTGTAGAAATTAAAGGTCAATCCTGATTTTCACCCTTTCTCTAAATAACTATGCATCTATTAAAAGAGGAAATGAGAGAATGAAAAATTCAGGGGTACAGGTGGCTTAAATTCGAAGTAAAATTGTCCAGCTCTACCTTCCACATAAGTGCTGGTATATTTAATTAAACACATTAAGCCATGCCATAATTAAAAGACAAACTTAATCAGTCCAAAATATTTTAATTTGTATTTCAAATTTGATGCCCTAGTCTCCAAAGTCCAAGATTTCTGTTACATTTAAAGCATGGTTTAAACCTCCCAGTGAGTACCCCCAACTCATATGTTTTATATTTTCATAGACAAACATTTTCCCAATGGAGTCGAGTTTTCTGTCAGATAGTGAACAATTATGCCACAACTTGCTAACAAATGCTCTTTACAGTTCTTCACGGTGAAGACCCAATTAGTTGTGTCTGTTTGACTCATGCTGGCTTTCATTCAGAGGCTGAATTTATGTGGCGAGACCTGTTCTTTCCTAGAGATATGACTCTGGTGATTGAATAATGCTAAGTATACATGGCTAAGATCCCAAAATCTGACAAATTGGATTACTGCTTGTAGAAATTTAAATTCCAGTTGAGAGCATCTCACAGCTCCCAAGGGCCATCACAAACTGTAATCACAAATGTTGTTTATTCATGACTAAATAAGACAAAATTAGTAGGTAGGGGGGTTAGAGGGGCAAGGGTGGGAGGTTATTGGAAGAATAAATCTGTCAGCTGTTTAGATTAAACATAGCATTCAGAAGCAACTCATTCAGCTATAAAATGATTTGGTAAATTTCTAACAGCAGGGTTTTTTTTTCTAATTTACAAAATGCAGAGACCTTAACCAGCATTATACAGTAACATTATAGGGTGATAAGAGCCTTAAAAAATTCAGTTGTTTCAACTGCCTTTTCCACCAAACTTCTAAAGAAAATTTTATAATCAGAAAAGAATCAAAGACAAAATCAAGTGAAGTCACTTAAAAATTTACTAATCCTAAGTCAATTTTGCCTGATCCTAGATGTTGGCTTTTTAATTTTTTCTACAAACCAGATTTCAGGTTTGAAACATGAAAATAAACTATGTTCTGTATACCAGGAACTTTTTAACATAATCATGTGCTGATGATGCCACAGACAGATGTAAGCTTGAAGTGCTGGGGTCCCTTTTCTTGTGTGGTCATGGACGTGCACTGAGGCAGCCATGGCTCCTAATAGTTCCCTTATGACCAAGGGCATTTGCCTTTAGAGATATTTCTCTATGAAGAGTTAATTTTGTTCACGTAGCAAACCTGACCACTTAGTATTGACTATTGGAACAATACGCAGCAAAGTTAAATGTATCCTTAACGGGCTGAGCCAGATCAGTCTCGGCATTCAAGGCCTCAGCTTCCTCATCTGTACAATGCAAACAGTAAGGTTTCGAGGCATTGTTGTGAAGATTAATTTAAGTGCAGCTCACAATAAGCCTCACAAATGTTGGCCTCTTACTGGATCACAAAGCCACAAGCAGATAAAGTAAAATGACTTAGTTGTAGGAATCTTTTGCTTTGTTGGTTCTCTACTCATTATTGCCTGTTTAAAATTTAAGTGTGTGTGCTTCTCCCTCCAGTAGTTTACTTCTCCAATTTTCCTGGTAAAGTTCCAAGAAAACATTACAGTACGGTCAGGTTGCTTTGCAGAATATAGTAAAAGCAGAATTTTTATTAATCAAATAATTTTACATGTATAAAAGAAGCAAGGAAATCCTGTAGCTAGTGTCTTTTACAATGTCATGAATTTTTGTATAAAATGAATAAGCTATTTTCAAAAATTAGATTTTCGTGACCAGCTTTCTTTATAGAAGTAACTATAACTACTTGTAAGTTCACTCAATGAGTCCCTGTGACAGAACTTTGTAGGAATTTAGCAGATCTCAGGCAGATATGCCATAATTCTTGAGTTAGCCTTGATCATAAAAAGACACTTCTTTTTGGAAGAAACATTTTTATCACCTAATACTATTTTCTTCCCAATACTCTTGGAAAATAAAATTAACATGTATCAAGAAAGATATATGATGGTAAACCTATCATCTCTTATTATAGCCAACCTATAATTCTAAACTAATCCTATATGTTCAGTGACGTACAAACTTGGAATGTTTCATAAGTCAAATCAACTTCTTGAGACAGAACAACCACTGTCTCTATTCTGTCATTTTTCATTCACTCTTCAACCTGCTGCAGTCTAGTATCCACTTTCCTTCCTCCCATTAAACTGCCCTCTTCAAGGTCAAATATGACTTCTGTTTCTAAATTCAGTCAACACGTTTCAGTTTGAGACAAATGTACTTGCAACCCCCTTATACAGAGCCACACCCCCCAGATTGTCTAGTGTGGTGAACAAGAGCCTCCTGACCCAACCCCAGTCTGTCTCTACAGCCCAACTCCCCTTTTCCTACCCGACCTTGCTCTCTCTACTCCATTCATACTGAACTGCGTACAGCACCCCTGGAAGCTCGCTGAGCCTTTTACGAAAGGCCAGTTCCTTCGTGCCCTTCCCTGGCTTACTTGACACCTAAGAACTTGTCTGACATCCTTCCTTCCAGAAAGCAAGCCTCCCTTGACCTCCCAGGGCAGTGTTATTCGCCTCTTCCTTGCACTCTCTGTGCTGCTCTATCCCGTAGCATTGTCACTTCCTGCTTACACATTTGACACCCCTCCAGACTGTGATACTCTTAGGGGCAATAGTGGGAAATTCAATGCTGAGTACATGACAGGTGTTCTACAAATATTTGTAGAAAAATTAAGGAATCGATACAATTTTTAAAAACAAAAAGGGGAGGGAGGGGGGAGCACTGGGGAGTGGTATGGGATGGGAGTAAAAGACAGAAAACTGTACTGAAAAACAATAAAAAAATAAATAAAAATTTTTAAAAAATACAAATAAATAAATAAATAAATAAATAAATAAATAAATAAATAAATACACATGGTAGATGCTATGGGGAAGAGAGCAAAAGTGATAGGCATTAGGCATACCAATAAGAGCTAGCCTGTAGGTAGAATAGCAATTGTTCAAAGATTCTTGACCCTGTGGTGGAAGTTCAAATTCTTTTCTGTCTTCATTACTAACCAGTAGATCATCCTTGCAGACTAATGTATAATTTGACATAAAGATACATGTGCCTGTTTTCCACTGAAATTCAGGCATATGAGCTTGGCAAACAGTGAGGGTGGGCCTATGAGAAGGTGATTCCTAGAGCAAGCCCAAGTTTGATTCAATAATAAAGATGCAGTAGTCCAAGGAAGAAGAAAGGAGGGTAGCAGTGTGTCCTGAGGTAGTATGGCCACTCAGATTTGTCCCCTTGGCCAAAGCCTCACCCTTTGATTCCTAAAGAAAGGTTCTGATTAGAGAAACTGTTTCTGCTACCAACTGTTCCAGTTGTGATGTCCAGTGCAATGCCACTTTGGTACCCATGTGGCAAAATGTAGCTCATGAAACATTTTCCCCACTTATCCATGAGTGCAGGGCAGTTTCTGAGCATTGGAGGCTCCAGAAAACAGTTCATATTGGAACCTCGCGGGCTCCAGCCCACCTGTAGAAGCCACAGTGCCCAGTGGAATACCTCAGGCTTTGTCCCCAAGAGAGTTATGCCACTTTGCAGGCTCAGTAGCTCTCAGCTGTCAGCAGAAGTGAAGGATGCCTTCTTGAGCCCATGTAACACACCCCTAAGCCCCCTACAACCCTTCACCCAAGCCTGCCTTTCCCAGGAGAAAATTTGGCACTGAAGGTCCTGCAGTAAAAAATAGACACCAAGACTAGAAAGACTAGAAAACAGATTATTATTATCAATGCAGGTGTGTTGTGGCCTACACTTACTTCAGTAACAAGGAAACTAAGGAGACTAGCCCTGCCCTCCAGCAAAGAGGTCTAGACAAATCCTACTCTCTGAGGCGACTTAATGTTCCTGGGCCTCCATTTCTCCATTTTTCTTTAATAAACACATATGAAGAACAAACTACAACCACTCATCTGAAAGCAGAGGATATCAAGATTAACATGATCTGACCCTCTAGGAGTTTTGGTCCTGTAGGCGAGACAAACACACAGGCACACTACACATGTGAGAATCAGACTGTAAGTCAATATAATAAAAACAGAAATACATGTGGTGCTGTCGTAGTACAGACAAATATTTAACCCAATCTGTAAGTGTCATAAAATGAAAGGGATCATTTTCCAGTTAAGGCCAGATTTTCAATCAACTAAAGTACAGCATGATTATTATCCAGGAAATTATGGCTGCCCATTCAATTCAGTAATGATCAGAACCTAGCACTAAAGATTAGTCATAAGAAAATCAAAGACAAGCTTTACAAAACATTATACAATATGAGGAAATGTTTAAAATATAATGTTGAGAAACAAAAAAAACAATATATGAGATCTCATATATGTGTTGCTCTGGCTGGTGTGGCTCAGTGGATTGAGTGCCAACCTGCGCGACGGTTAGATTCCCGATCAGGCCACAGGCCTGGGTTGCAGGCCAGGTCCCCGGTGGGGGATGTCCTGGAGGCAACCACATATTGCTGCTTCTCTCCATCTCTTTCTCCCTCCCTCATCCTCTCTCTAAAAATAAATAAATAAAATCTTTTAAAAAATTAAATCTTGTACATATGTATAATGTATATGCTCCAAATTAACATCATCATTATTTGCATATACACATAGAATAAATATGGGGAAGAAAGGTTAACACAGAGTGAATGAACATACAGACAAATCTAGAAGGAAATACAACCAAATGTTAACACTGGTTGCCTCTTAGAGTGATAATATTTAAGTCATTTTTATTATGGATTCATTTCAGATTTTAATTTACATCTTTATTTTTCCTATAGTTTTAAATGTCTGCATTGAACATATATTATTTTTTCATCAGAAAAAAACAAATATTGTTTATAAAAGTAATTAGAATGAAGGAAACTACAGAATGTTTAGAAAAATAATAAACTCCTTTCAAATGTTAGTAAATCACTGACAAAAAGCTGCTAATCAGAATTGTCACTATTAAGCCTGTTGTTATACTCTTTTAATATACAAGGTCTGGCAGAAGTAATGCTTACTTGAGTGTGGTTGATAGAGTAAGAATATGGGTGTAATAATTTGTAGTTTTAATTTGAACATTTCACCTAAAATGTCATATGGTGTTCTTGAGTGTGATATTGTCATGTTACAAAATTACATGCTTATGATTTTGTAATAAAAGATTTTGTAATAAAAAGGGGCATTATTTGTACCAGAACCTGTACTTCTACAGAAGAAAAATAAGTATTATTTTGTCTAAAATATAGCTGATTCATATATTATTTTCAAATTGCTATTTATTAGTTAGCTTCAGCCTAGAATTTCTAAGAGTGTTTGAAAGAAGACTATTTGATAGAAATTCACATCTGTACACAATACAAACCCATTTTCTTCACTGATTAGATAGTTCCTTAGAAGAGAAAATTATCTGTTAATAAAGCAAAAACTTATATGCAAACTAAGTCTTCATTATACACAGAGAAGAGGAAAAATCAGCAGTCATTCACAGAATTTGCCAGGTATTTAAAGCAGCCATCTGAAGGTTCAAGATTAAATTTTATTTACGTATCTAAGTGTAATCAGTTCAACCATGTGTCATTTGACATCACATGCAGTGTTTAACATCCTCTCTCCCAGCTAAATAGTCAATGAAAAGATGAAAAGGATGAGGATGCAAATGGCACTGGTAAGTGTTTCCGATATTCGTTCCACAAATACCTGTTGACTGCCTCACGAGTGCCAGGCTCTCCTCGTTTCCTCAATAATCCAAAGATGTAACTCACAATCTCAGTTCCCAGGCAGGTGGGACTTGGGCGTTAGTGGAGTGTACAGGCAGTGATCTGGAAGCTTAAAGCACAGGCAGATATGGGGGGGTCACTTTTGCCCAGAGTTCGCGGAGCACTGTAATAAGCTGCAATAATATTAAAGGTAATTTCTAGGAAAGATACCAAAATCCAAGTCAGGCTGACCAGGTGAATCGTCATTCCAAAGGAGGTGGAGGCTGAGAGGGGGACTCCTGGGTGGACACAACAGGACAGAAATCAAAACGGACCAGAGGATTTGTAGGGAAGAGCAGGTGGAGAAATGTTCTGAGGCAGAGTGCACTCTGCGTAAAGTTTCGTAGAGCATGTTGTATAATGTGGACTGGACGGCAGATGGACAAATGTACCATATTTTGCCATGTACAACGTGCTCCCATGTATACTGTACACCCACGTTTTTGGCCCAAACTTTCAGGAAAAAAATTTTTCATTTTAATTTTTTAATTCAATTATTTATTTATTTATATTGAGAAACAAAACCAATTATTGTATTCCAGGGTATTGTTTTGCATAGAGATATCATTATTGCTGTCTAGAGTTCTACTTTTAATGCATAATCACAAATAAAAGAATTAAAAACATTTATATAGATATGAAATTAGTACTACCCATGTAGAAGGTGCATCCTTATTTTCCCTCCAAAAATTTGGGCAAAATGTGCACAATACACACGGCAACATACGGTAGTCCTGCCTTCAAGCAGACCACAGCTTAGCAGGAGAGAGAGGTAACACCCATTTAATTCTGCACATGTACATGTCAGCTCCACCCAGCATCTCCCTGAGCCTGGAAACATGCCCCAGTCAAATGCTCAATCTGTGTTATGTGGATGGATGATGATAATGAAAATTACATCAAATACACAAAAGAGGCTGCAGATAAAGAGATAGGGCAGGGAAGTTGAATGCTCCAAAGATGAGGAATCAAGACACCTGGTTCTTGTCCTTGGCTCTGCCACTAACTAGGATTAACTTGGACAAGTCATCTAAGTTCCAAGTTTCATGATGGAGTTGGAGCAGATGGGTGCTAATATTCCTTTTTTCTTATTTTTCCTTTTTACCACAAAGTAAATTCATTTATCTTAAATCGGATCAGAAACTCCTTTCAGATTCTGCCATTCTTCTAACAAATTGAAAAACTTCAAGTGTTTTATAACTCCTGGCTTTTTAAAAAATTAAAATTGAAGCATCTGCTTGAACAGTTATTTTAAAAAAACACTTAAATCTAAGCACTATCTTTGCAATATCTCCCTTGTGGGTATGTAAACTTTTAACCTCTTACCTTAAATAGAGTTTCCACATTTAACCTATTTAATCAACAATAAATGTCAGATATGTCATTTCTTGTATTTTTTTCCATTAGCAGCATACTGTAATTCCAAGTAGAAAGGTGGGGTGTTGTGGGGGTTTTTTGCCTTTTTACATTCCACAGTGAGAAAGATGTTAATGCTAATTTATCAAAATAATTTATACCTTAACATTCCTCTAAGAGCAGAGAAAAAATAGCCTCCATTCCAGCTTAGGCTTTAGTCTAAGCTGTGCCGTTGCAATAAGGTATGACATACTAAGAAAAAAGTTATACATCAATATTACTAATGTCATTACACACTTTTTTAAATTCTAGATTTCAATATACGCAATGTTTTTTTTTATTTTGTTTGAGCCATTGCTTCTTTAAAAAATAGTATAAATGTTCTCAAGACGTTTAAAAACCAATTTTGGTACCTGTAATCAGTATCAAGGCACAAGATTAAGTATTCACAAAAAGACAGATGAGGAGGACTTTCTATTTTAATAATAATCCACAAAGTGAAGAAAAAATAATTCAAGTAAGGTAAAATAAGTTAGCAAGTAGAACATCAAAAATTATAAAAGTCACCAAAACATGAAAAGATTCCAAACTGGCAAAAGTGGGAGAGTGATAATCTGTTTCTTCAAAGTACGTATAGAAATATAATTACTAATTTTCAGGTGTATAATTTCTAATTTTCTGCTCTATAAGACAATCATCTTGAAACCCCATCGGCTTTGATTAGCCAAATAAAGTTTCTGGAAAAGCTAAGTTTGAAAAGAGAGAAAGAGAAACTTGTAGCCAAAAACAAAATAAAACTTCACATCTGTGTCCGCATCTGAAGTTGCTCTGTAAGATCTGATAACTTATTAGAAAGCAATTTTTTTGCAAGGCAGTGGATTTACATCATACATTTTATCTCTCCAGGGAAATTCTAATTACTGGTTCCAATCATTTCTGATTGATTTGCTTTTTATTCATCCAAGGTATTCTCTGCTCTATGATGAAATCAAGCCTTCAATAAAATTCCAAAAATTTCAGAACAATTTACAAGCTCCAGATGACTGAAAGTTTTCTCATGTCCATTTGGCATTCAGGAATAGAGTTTCACCAAATATATTCAGAAGAATACATCTGGCACTCACTAAAACAAAGAATTCACCAATGACATGCTTGAGGCAAATAAATGTCACATAGGTGCAAATTTGCCAATATTCTTTGAGGCCAAGGCTGCAATCCAACCTCCATCTTTTTCAATGAGTCCTCTTGTAAGGCACAGGCCACCAGTTACATGGGTTAATGTTTGGGGCTATTTTAGAAATCAGTTTAAAAATAAACATTATCTTCTGTGTACAGGTTTACAGTGATGTGTGTGTGTGTGTGTGTGTGTGTGTGTGTGTTAGAAAAGACTTAGCATCTTCAGAAAACCCACTTAAATTCATTGTTTCTCTTAGCCTTGTGCTGATTCCAATTCAGTAATGAAGATAAAGAATCAAATGATTTTAGCTCTAAGAAGAATATTAGAGGCTATCCTTCCAAAGACTTATTTCAATAATAGCAAGTAAAACAGAAATCCTTATGTAAAGCCACCAGAAGAAATTTTCCTAGATAATAATGGTCAACTTAGTTTTTAAAAGTATTGAATTTTTAAGTCTCAATATGACAGCAGCCCAAGAAAATAATTTAATCAACGTTATTCTTGCAAGAGTGTGTTACAGAGCTATAATAGTCAGTGATCATTTTCTATCATGTTACTAAGAAAACTAGTATTTGACAAATGAACGCTTTCTATGAAAAGAAAGGCTCATGCAGCCAATCCTGACTCCAGCATTGGCTTCTCATTCAACAGCTTCATAAGGGAATATACTTTTACAAAGCAACTGTACCAAAATATTGCCTAGTTGGCTACATGGCCAGCTATTGTAGGCTAACTCTGTGACTCATAGCTTGGTCTCTAGAA
>PVKM010007971.1:0-40147 GCA_004027735.1 Carollia perspicillata | reverse complement strand
TGTCCCAATTTTCCCCCCTTTGGATTTCCCTGAAATAGGCAATCAGGAGCCTTAGGAGGTGTTAGGGGTGTGCCCTTGGTGTATGGCCAGTAAAGGAGCAAATTCTACTCCTTGGTCTTACGTCCATTTTGTGCATGCAAGTACAGGCTGTCTTTCAATGTTTCACTAAATCCTTCACCATTAAAAATCGTTTTTTTAGTTTTATGATGAAAAAATTTGCTGCATATTTTATTTATTTCTTTTTATCATAGAATGTCAGACTTGGATGATAGCTTAGAGGCCCACTCTTCAAGTCCTTTAACAAATTAGGCTAAAAATAGGTTTCATTAATAAGGGAAGATTAAAAGTCACAAAAGTAGAAAATATTGATAGCAGAATCCAGATGTTTCATGTCATACGCAATTTTTTTTAATGTGCTGGTAGGTTCTTAAACAGACCCATTGATTTTTTTTCAGTGATTGTAATCACAGAAACAAATGCACAAGGATCTCCTTAGTGTGCATATCTATTGTATCTAGCATCCCTGAGAGAGTGTGTATCTTCCATGCTGTAATGTACTCACAAAGACAGGCAAGGTCTTATGATAAAATGTAATCTATAGCCAGAGTTTCTGCAGCCATTCAGACTTCCAAGCTCATTAAAAAGGTGCAGCAGTAATTTTCTGCAACCTTCTGCCAAATTGGCATAGGACTAGAGTAGCTAGTTTAATACAGATGCCCTAACTCTAGATGCTGCTCCTCAGGGGAGCTGGGAAGAAATTGCTGAGGTGAGAATTTATCTCCAGTCATATGAAACAAATAGTGGCAACATCAGCCCATCAACAGAACTCATCAGGCTCATGGGAAATACTGTCCAATTCACCAATCTAAATAACTGTGGCCATGGCTGGGTAGATTTATAAACAGCTACTAAAATCTCTCTCCTCCATGAAATATTCGCCTGTTGTCCATTGCCAACCCCAATAAGTCATCTCTTTGGCTGAGTCATCTAAACATTTTCTTTGACAGCAGCAGATTTTAAATCCAGTTTCAAGGCCAAGTTATAGGACAAATGTACCATTGGACCTGTATTTCAATATGTGGTGTTTCAAAGTGGTGTTTTTTTTTTACCAGCCTATTAAAAAACACATGCCCTGCTGTTATGAAGTGCCAATAGCCCTTGGAAAACACATTTAAAAGAAGAATGGAAGCCCTGGCTGGTGTAGCTAAGTGGATTGAGTGTGGGCTGAGAACTAAAGGGTCACTGGTTCAATTCCTAGTCAGGACACATGTCTAGGTTGCAGGCCAGGTCCCCAGTGGGGGCCACATAAGAGGCAACCACACATTGATATTTCTCCCCCTCTCTTTCTCCCTCCCTTCCTTCTCTCTAAAAATAAATAAATAAAATATTTAAAAGAAGAATGGATTGTTTTTCCATGGCTCTGAAATCTATGGATAAATTTTGATGAAAAGATTTAGTGTTTTAAAAGCATGAAATAAAAGTTTCTTCTCCCTTCAATGACTGCCCCCCCTTCCATGTGTGTGTAGACACACACATATACTATCTTATCTCTAAATTGTGTGCTGGAGATAGAGTTAAATCCAATAGGATATATCCCACAGATGATTTTGAGGCCTGTTTGGTGCTTCCTTTTCTCTTAGGGTCCCTACACTAAAAATAAGTCTACAATTTTAGAGTATAAATTATCTAAAGTTTATATGACATTTTCCAGATTCTCTCAGCGATGTCCCTATACAAGTCTGACAGATTTCCAAATCCATCCTCTGTGAATGAGGCACATCTGCATTTCAGCACAAATTTTTCACATATCTGGACTGTGCAGTGTGTCAAGTACTAACTCTCATAGTTAGCATGACTAAGAGTGGTCAGTCAGAACACATTGGTAATGCAGGCATCATAAAGATTCCAGGCAGTAATCATAACATTTTAACTTCAAACACATTAATAGGACCAAGTTGTTTCTTATCACCTTTCTTACATAAACCATATCTACAATTCTATGGAGATATTTAAGTAGAACTTTTGCAAAGCAATCTAAGTGCAGAATTTTGCTGGACTTTTTTTAAATGAAAAAAATTCCAGCACTTTACTATGTTTCTCCATTCCCAGTTTGGAAATGATTTTTTTAAAGATTTTATTTATTTATCTTTAGAGGGGAAAGGAAGGGGAGAGGGAGAGAAATATTAATGTATGGTTGCCTCTCATGTGTCCCCTGCTGGGAACTGGCCTGCAACCCAGGCATGTGACCTGACTGGGAATCGAACTGTGATCCTTTGGTTCACAGGCCTGTACTCAATCCGCTGAGCTACACCAGCCATGGGTGGAAATGATTTTTTAATGACTTTATGGAGTTTCTTAAAAAATATCCAGTTACTTTTATTATATTTAGTAGATCTTTCTTAATACTGATATATCAGTTTAATATTTGATTATAGCATAACAACAAGTATAAGTGATATAAATTTTAAAAGTACACAAATACGTATTTAGGTTAAAGAAAAATGAATAGTTCATTTTTTCATGGTTTCTGAAAAACAATGTATGTCATTCAATTAGACAATGTGTTTAAAGAGAGAATGGGAGTATTGGTTAATTCAATAAATTGATCTAACAATGAAGAAGGTAACTTTTGTTATATTTCTTTTTTTTAGAGACTGCAGTACACTTTATTATATTCAATTACTGCAATAGAGTCAAACTTTTAGGAATTCTCATTTATGTGTGACAAGCTAAATGTTTCAACATTGACAAATGTACATCTACAACAATGATACTTCATTTATTTTGCAATATAGACTATAACACATGTCTTTTTTATTGTTGATCAAGTACAGTCGTCTCCATTCCCCCCCCCCCAGCAATCTCCCCCACCTCACCCATCATCACCTCCCAACCTTGATCCTAACCCCTTTTGCCTTATAACACACTTCTGAACAAGACACTGGGAATCATGGGAATGCAAGAAGCTGGAAAAAAAAAGACGCTGTTAATTCCACTACCTACAATCATCCTTTTTTTAAAGAGAAAATGGATGGGCTGCTTTTCCCTCTATACCTTTGAAAGAACTTAGCAGACTTTATTTTTTAGAGCAATTTTAGGCTCACAGAAAAACTGAGCAGATAGAGAATTTTTCCATAAATCCCCTTACACACACAGACACACACCAGTCTCCTTTACCACCAACATCTGCACCACAGAGTGATACATTTATTATAACTGAAGAAGCAGCATTGATGTATCATTATCAATGAAAATCTATAGTTTAAGTTGGGGCTTACTCTTGGTATTTTTGTTTTGACAAATGCATACAGATATGTTTTTACCCTTACACAAAAAGAGTTTCGTCAACTTAAAATCCACTATGTATTGGGAGACTAACAACACCCTTTTCAGAAATGATAGATGAAGCAGACAGAAAGTCAGTTAAAGATATGTGCTTGTTACATACCTTTGAATTGGCTATGAATGCTGATGACCCTATGACTGAGTGATATTGACAATGTCCTGTCTTCAACAGCTCTACTCAGCTCCTGTAGAATCACACCTATGACTTATTTTACAGGGTCAAGCCATCTAGTATTTGATCTTCCTCTTTTCCTACTGCCTTCTATTTTCCTAGCATTA
Source organism: Carollia perspicillata (assembly GCA_004027735.1). Classification (NCBI taxonomy): domain Eukaryota; kingdom Metazoa; phylum Chordata; class Mammalia; order Chiroptera; family Phyllostomidae; genus Carollia; species Carollia perspicillata. The sequence goes on along the minus strand of PVKM010007971.1, from coordinate 36,523 downwards.
TTATTATTGTCTTTTAAAAAAACCCTGCCTTCTCATGATGGGCCTGATAGACAACTTCTGTTTTGTAATTTTTGTCTTCAGCAATGTTTCAGGCTCCTCTAGCAAGTAATTTATTTAGTGAGGATAAAGTTTAACCTGAATATTACTATCAGTTAACTTGATTTACTTTTTACTTATGGAACCCATTTAGAAATATTAGAATACATAATCTCATTAAACTCACATAAAAATTCACTAAGATAGTCACATTATGGGAGATAAAACACACTTTAAAATGTTCAAAAAATAGAAATCATACAAAATGTGTACTGAGGCCACAATGGATTTAGCATAGAAATTAATAACAGGACTATAACTGACAATCCCAAAACACTTGGAAACTAAGCAATACATTACTAAATAACACATAAGTAAATGAAAAAGTCTTAAGAGAAATTAAAAAATAATTTAAAGTAAATGAAAATAAAAATAAAAAACTTATCAAAATGTATGGAATGCAGCTAAAGTAATGTTTAGAAGGAAATTTGTAGTATTAAAATCACATATTAGAAAAAAAAGATTTAAAATCAATAACCTAAGCCTTTATCTCAGGAAATTAGAAAAAGAAGAGCAAGTTAAGTTTAAATTAAGAAGAGTGAAAATAAAATTTAGACCAGAAATCAACAAAATTGAAAACAGAAAAACAATAGTCACAAACTCAATGCTGATTTTCAAAAAATTAAAAATCTCTATGCAGGCTCACAAAGATGACAAAAGTTACAGATTACCAGTATTATAAATAAAAAAGGAACTCTGATTCCATAGATATTAAAGAAACCCCATGTAAATCTAAATTTAATTACTTAGATGAAATGGACTAGCTCCTTAAATAAAACACTAACCACCAAAACTCATTTGGAAGTAAACATGTCCCTTGAATATTTCTATATCCATTAATTATATCATATTAATGATTGAAAATCTTTCTCCCCAAGGTACCAGTGTCTGATGGTTTCCAATTTTCCACAATTTCTTCCAGAAAATGTAATCAGAATGAGCCCTTCTTAATTCTATAAGAATTGCCATTATAGTAAAATAAATTAAAATATTATTAGGCATGAAACCTATAGGCAAATAGCTCATTAACATAAAGTAAAAGTTTTCAACAAAATATTAGCATATTGAATAAAACAATGTATAAAATACATATACCACAAACAGGTTGGATTTAGTCTAGGTATACAAAGCTGTTTCAATATTCAAACTTCATTCATGGTAATCCACCATATCAGCAGTCTAAGGAAAACAATTATATAATTATATTAACTCAGAAAGAGCATTTAATGAAATTTTGTGCTCATTTATAATAAAAATTATTGGCCAGAAACAAACTACTGGAATTCAATGTTTTTTAAAAAATAATCAATGTACTAGCACAAAAGATGGAGGATTGAGGTATAAATCTTAATCACGCTTACTGTGTAGCTATAGCAATCATGATAAAGACATCAGCAGATGGACAGGCACATAGATGAATGAAACAGAATACAGAAATAAACCTACATAAATATGTCCATCTGGTTTTTGATAAAGTTTGAAAAGCAATTCAATGCACAAAGGATAACATTTTAAATAAAGGGTAATGAAATAATTAGACATTCATAGGTGAAGAAAATGAACCTTGACCTAAACTTCACATCTTTTAGAAAATTAGTAAAATAGATTATAAACTTAAATGTGAACTATGAAACTTAAAATTTCTAGAATTAAATGTAAGAGAAAATCATTGGGATTTTGTGATAGGAAAGGAGTTACTAGATTTGATCTTAGCAGCACATTCTATGAGAAAAATTGAAAATCGTACCCTTCAAATTAAAACCACAATGATACACCACCTTGCACCTGCCAGAAGGGCTAACATCAATAAATTATCAAACAAGTGTTTGTGAAGATGTGGAGAAAGGGAACTCTAGTGCACTGTTGGTGATAATGCAGGATAGTGCAGTCATTGTGTGAAACAGTATGGAGAGTCCTCAAAAAATTAAAAGTGGAACTGCCTTATTACCCAATGATTCTAATTTTGGGAATATTTCCTATGAATCTCTAAACACCAATTCAAAAGAATATATGCACCCCACATAGTCATAGCGACATTATTTACAATAGCCAAGATCTGGAAACAGTCCAAGCGTCCATCAGTAGATGAGTGTATAAAAAAAGCTATGGTACATGGCCATGAGCCCTGGTTGGTGTGCCCTGTGAACTAAAGGGTTGCCAGTTTGATTCCCAGTCTAGGGCACATGTCTGGGTTGCAGGCCAGGTCCCCAGTAGGGAGCATGTAAGAGGCAACCACACATTAATGTTTCTCTCCCAATTTCTCTCTTACCTTCTTTAAATACAAATAAACAAATAAAATCTTTTAAAAAAAACTATAGAAAGAGCAAATACTTGTTAACTATATATTTGACAAAGAATTATTATCTAGACTGTAGAAATAACTATCAAATCACAGTAAAAAGAATATAATCAGTAAAAATGGATTCCACTGAATAATCTTATATACACAGATGGCAAATAAGTATCTTTTCTGGCCATCAGTGATATGCAGATTACAACCACAGTGAGATGAATGTCATTATGCTCTTACAGAATGGCTAAAATAAAAATAGTGACCACACCAAATATTGGCAAGAATAAGGAGAATCTGCATCACCCTGATATTGCTGGTAGGAATGTGCAATTGTTTTGGAAAAGAGTAAATAGTTTGCCAATTTCTTATGCATTTACACATGCAATTGTCATATGACCCAGCAGCAACTGTGTCTTGGGCATTTACTCTAGGGAAATGAATATTTATATTATCCCCCAAATCTCCAGAATAGTCATCCTAGAAACTTTATTTTTAATAGCTCAAAACTGGGAACAACACAGATGTCTTTCAATGGGTGAATGGTTGAAGAAATTAATGTGTCCATATCATGTACTACTACTCAACAATAAGGAGAATAATGAGACTTATTAAAGACCAAAAGCATTTTTGCAAATGTCCCTTTTTAAGAATAAACTATTTGCTTTTAATTATAAATACTGTGTAAGACAGTTTCTTCTGTTTCAAAACCAATAAATATAAGAACAAATGTTAAGTATGTGATTTGTCCAAGATATTTGTAAAAAAATAGAGACTGATTTTTTCAGTGTTAAAAAACAGCATTCCCTAACCTTTAAAAGAATAAGTTTAAAGGTATGACTCAATGAGAGAGAGAGAGAGAGAGAGAGAGAGAGAGAGAGAGAGAGAGAGAGAGAGAGAGACTTATAGGTACTTAAAATACCCTATGATAATTCTTTCGATGTACTTTTCCTTTTAGGTACTCATACCTTCACAAAATAGTTGAAGGTTAAAATTCATAATGAACTCTTTAATGGAGGCAAAGAAAGTCTGCATTAAAAACATACTAAGTGAAATAAGCCAGGTGGTAAAAGACAAATACCATATGATCTCACCTTTAAGTGGAACCTAATCAACAAAACAAATAAGCAAGCAAAATATAACTAGAGACATTGAAATTAAGAACAATCTAACAATAGCCAGAGGGTAGGGGAGAGGGGACAGCAGGAAGAAGGGTTTTTAGGAACTACTATAAAGGACACATGGATGAAATCAAGGGGGAGGATGGAAGTAAGGGGGGAGGTGGATTTGGAGGGGGTGGGGAGAAAATATAGACAACTGTAATTGAACAACAATAAAATAATTTAAATAAATCTATTCAGAAAAAAAAAAGAAACTGACAGTAACCGGAGGGGAGTAGGGAGAGAGATAATGGGTGGGGAATGGGGGAAAGTTTTCAGGAACAACTATAAAGGACACATGGACAAAACCAAGAGGGGGTGAGATCAAGGGAGGGAGGTGGGGACGACTGGGGTTTTGGGGGACTGGTGGGGGGTAAATGAAGATAACTGTACTTGGACAACAACAACACAAACATACATATAAACATTACTATTAACAATTATGCATATCAAAATATACTAACTTTAAAAAGATACAAAAAGGGGAGGGGAAACCTGAATTACCAAAAAGAACATCAATTTTTTTATTGAAAAACTAGAATCAATAAAATTATCAAATACACACACAAAATATACACAATAGCAGAACTATGTATTGACTCACAATGGAGAAAAACAACTGTAACACATACACAAACATAATCTGTTGATAAATGCCATAACTTGAATGAATCTCTAGGAATTTATGCTGATAGAAAAGCTGATCCCACAGATTACATACTATATGATTCTATTTATATAATATTTGAAGTGAGAAAATTATAGAAATGGATAACAAATTAATGGTTCCAAACATTTAGGATGGGAAGGGGGAGAGTACAAGAGAGGTTGATGTGGTTGTAAAAGAGCACAGGGGACCCTTTTAGAGAGATACGTGTTTTATAGGTAAACTTGTGAGTACACAAACCTACCCCTGTGATAATATTTCATAGAACTCAATGTACACACAAACAAATGGCAAAATGAATCCAATAAAATGGGGATCTTAAAAAGATTGGTAGATTTAATCACTGTCAATATTCTGGTTATCATATTGTACTATCAGGTAAAGGGTACCCACGATCTCTCTGTCTTGCTTGTCACAACCACATGTGAAACTGTAATTTAAAAATAAGAAGTTTATTACAATTATTTTGAGCTTTGTTTTGGGATGAAGTTAAATTAGGTGAAAATAGGTTTATTACTCTTCTTTCTTTGTTTTTTTATTGCTGTTCAGTTATAGTTATCCAGCCTTTTTTTTCTATTGCTCACCCCTATCCCACACCCCCTACTCCCACAGTCAATTCCCCTCCCCCACTGTTAATGCCCATGAGTCTTCTATCCATGTTCTTTTGATTTCCCCTTCCTTAAATTTTGTTTGGTGGATCTTTGGAGCTAATTTTGCCCCATTAGTTTTGAGTATTCTGACTACGGCTTTGGGTATTACATGGTTTTTCCACTTTGACTAGTGGAAACATGCACTACTGTGGTCCCTTTGTGAGATCTGGAGGTAGTTGCTCCTGTTACCCTGGGTGGTTTTACCTCTGGCCTCTGGTCATTTCTCACACATGTGTTCTGATGATCCTCAACTGAAGACTGAAGTGTTCCTCTGTAGTTGTAGTTCCTGCAAACTAGCTGCCTTGGCTAGCCAGAGCTCCTAGCTCTGTCTCTTAAACTCAGGCAGATTGACAGGATCTTCCTGGACTTCTCCATCTTGTGCCAAAGCTCTAAGCCTCTAGCATCTTTAGATCACTTGGCATCAAGGGGCAATTGAAGACTCAGAGCCTTTGCCTTGAATACCTGTTGTCCAGTATCTGAACATTATTTTTTCATATAATTTGTCTTTTAAAAGAATTGTTTTACATGGAGGATAAATCCAGTTCCTCCTGTTCCATCTTGTATTTTATTTTTAATACAGAAAAATTTTAAATGAGAAGGGTACATTAAAAAGTTAGGAAAATGCAGTAGAACTGAGAAATTGTTATAGGTTATTGGAGAAGAATGTTAAGTAGACAACGTTAAGAGAAATTGAGAATATTCATTAATGAGTATTGGAGAGTATCTGGTAATGGACAAATAAAATGCCTTGAAAGAAGGATACACATTGGATTGGTTGGTAAACTAAGAATGTAGAAAGTCAGTAAATTAAAATAGTGTACTTTATGGAATCACAGACAAAATTAGAAAGAAAAGTAAGAAAGTAAGAGCTGGGAAAACAGAAAGTGGTTTGAAAGCCACCCCCTCTTCATCTCGTGTTGAATAAACATGCACAGGAAAAAGCCAAAGGGAAAAGGAGGGAAACAATTCAAAGCAAAAGAGAAAGACAGAGTTGTAGCACTAGAAAAATATTGAGATGCAAAATGTATTACCTTTAATAAGTAAATAAAAGAATTAAAATGTTGAATCAAACAGCCTCGGCTAGTGTGGCTCAGTGGATTGAGTGCTGGCCTGTGAGCCAAAGGATTATCAGTTCAATTCCCAGTTAGGGCACATGCCTATGTTGTGGGCCAGGTCCCTGGTAGGGGACATGCGAGAGGCAACCACACATTGATGTTTCTCTCCCTCTCTTCTTCCCTTTCCCTCTCTCTAAAAATAAATAAATAAAATCTTTAAAAAATGTTGTATTAAATAAATGAAGTATGCATACAGAGAAAAAATAATATAAAATGCAGGCCGTCTCACATCTTACAGTATTTTAGAAGCAAGTGAACACATGTTAAATGATAAACAAGCTGCGGGACCTCTGCTATGAAGTAGAGCATATGAAATGCACATGGATCAGCCTAACTCTATTGTCACAAAATATGATGGGAAAGGAACACAGAAGCCCACTTATTATCATGATGTAATGGAAGGAACTGAAACGCAGGCCTTATATGTGCTGGGAGTGAATAATAGTGTAAGTCTTTGCCAAGAGAGGCACCAAGGAGGATCCTGGCTTGAAAGAAAAGGATATCTCTCTAGCTTTGCATAAATATGCTGGGATATTTCATGGGTACCTCATTTTATGTCTCCTACTGACTTTAGTCAAAGTCAGTCCTAATTTTGGCCACACACAACTACTTACATGTTTCTCTAGGGATTTTGGGCTACTCAACTTCTTCTCTCACAACTGATTCTGAGTTTCAGCTTCTGTTTGCCTCTTTCAACATGATATTGCCTCACTGGAAAGTAATCAGATCCCTTTAGTCTCCAAAGTGCTTCCACATGAAGGAGTGTGAAGTAGACTTTACCAAAGGTGGGGCACTGGGAAGAGTACCTCAGAGGGCAATACATTAAGCAGGGGTGTCCAAAAATTTGGCATCTCTGGGCAACACCGGAAGAAGAAGAATTGTCTTGGGCCGCACATTAAATACATTGTGACATGTCGTCACAAAAAATGTCATAGTGATTTAAGTAAATTTAGAATTTTGTGTTGAGCCACATTCATAACCATCCTAAGTTGCATGCAGCCTATGGGCCATAGGTTGGATACCCCCGCAAGAGTTTAAACATGAATAGTAGATGTCCCTGTTCTTAAAAGTCCTGCAGACATTTTCAATCCTGAGAAACTTCAATAGTTGTCTCTCCTCCTAAGGCCTACTTCTCAACATATTGTCAGCCTTGAACAATAAAAAAGATAGAAACATTTCAAATAAACAACCTCACCTTACATTTACAAGAACTGGAGGGAAAACAATGAACAAAGTCCAGAGTGAGTAGAAGCAAGGAAATAATCAAGATCAGCAAAGCATTAAAAGACACAAGGACTAAAAGAACAATTTAAAGGATTAACAAATTTGGATGCTGGTTCTTTGAACAGATAAACACAATTGACAAGGCTTTAACCAGATTCACCAAGAAAAAAAGGGAGAGGACCCATATAAATAAAATGAGAAATGAAAGAAGAGAAGGTACAACTGATACCAAAGTAATACAAAGCAGTGTAAGAAATTAGTATGAACAACTATATGCCAAGAAATTTGAAAACTTGGGTGAAATGGACAAATTTCCAGAAGCATATAATCTTCTAAAACTGAATCAAGAAGCAGAAAGCCTGAACAGGCAAATAACAGATGACAAAGTTGAAGTAGTAATATCAAAACTCCCAAAACACAAAAGCCCTGGACCAGATGGTTTCACAGGAGAATTCTATAAGGCATATAAGGGTGAGCTAACCCCTGTCTTTCTCAGACTATTCCAAGAAATCCAATAAGAGGGAAGATCACCAGTTATTTATTTAACTTTTGTTAAATTTTAAAAAATAATTTATTTATTTACTTTATAGGGAGGGGAAGAGAAGGTGAGAGGGAGAGGAACATAAATATGTGGTTTCTTCTTGCACAACCACCCCTGGGGACCCGGCCTGGAACCCATGCATATTCCCTGACTGGGAATCCAGCCAGTGACTATTTGGATTGCAGGCCATCACTCAATCAACTGAGCCGCACAAGCCTGGGTGACTAGTAAACTCTTTTTATGATGCTAACATCATTCTAATCCAAAAACTAGACAAAGACACAATAAGAAGGAAAACTATGGACCAATATCTCTAATGAACACAGATGCTAAAATCCTCAAAAAAACATTGGCAAACCACATGCAGCAATACATCAAAGAGATCATACACCATGAACAAGTGTGATGCATCCCAGACATGCAAGGATGGTTTAATATTCACAAATCAATAAATGTAATATATCACATAAACAAAAGAAAAGACAAAAATCACATGATCATATCAATAGATGTGAAAGAAGCATTTGATAAAGTACAACACCCATTTATGATAAAAACACTCAGTAGAGTGGGAATAGAGGAAGCATACATAAACATAATAAAGGTCATATATGAAAAACCTACAGCCCACATCATAGTTAACAGGCAAAAACTAAAAGCTTTCCCAGTAAGATCAGGAACCAGACAAGGATGTCTGCTTTCACCATTTCTATTCAACATAGTATTGGAAATCTTAGCCACAGTGATGGGACAAGAAGAAGAAGAAAAAGGCATCCAAATTGGAAAGGAGGATGTAAAACTATCATTGTTTGCAGATGACATGACAGTGTGCATAGAAAACCCTATCAACTCCACCAGAAGACAACTCAGCCTAAGAAGTGAAATTGGCAGACAGCAGGATACAAAGTCAATATTGAGAAATTAAAGAAAATTTTATACATGATGACAAAATATCAGAAAAAGAAATCAGGAAAGAAAATCCCATTTGATATAGCAAAAAGAAAAATAAAGTACCTAGGAATAAACCTAACCAAGGAGGTCAAAGACCTAGACTCAGAAAATTACATTACACTGTAGCAAGAATTTAAGGAAGACACAAATAAATGGAAGCATATACTATGTTCATGGATTGGAAGAATTAACATCATCAGAATGTCCGCACTACCCAAAGCAAGTTATAGAGTCAATGCAATCCCTATTAACATACCAATGATAATTTCACAGGTGTAGAACAAACATTTCAACATTTTTATGGAATCATAAATGACCCCAAATAGCTGCAGTAATTTTTAGAAAGAACAAAATAGGAGGGATCACTATACCTGACATCAAACTATACTACTAGGCCATGGTAATAGAAACAGTCTGCTACTGGCATAAGAACACACACATAGATCAATGGAACAGAACAGAGAGCAACATCAGAATAGAGAGCAAGTCTCTATTGTCAATCAATATTCAAGAAAAGGAGAAGAAGACAATGGAGATGAAATAGTCTCTTCAACAAATGGTGTTGGGAGATCTGGACAGCTCCATGATTACTTTAAGTTTTTTCTATATTTCAAAGTCTCTGTTTATATTGTGCTGGCTTGTTTGTTGTGTTGATTAGATTCACTTATAGGTCAGACAATATGGTATTTGTCTTTCACCGCCTGGCATTTAACTTAGCATAATTTTGTGTCAGGATGCTTAGGGCATAATGCCAGCCATAGAATAGTGGGTCAGAAGACTGTTCCATTTTCAGTTTTCTGAGGAATTTCCATACTGTTTTCCAGAGTGGCTGCACCATTGTATTCGAACCAATGGTGTAGTAAGGTAACGGTGTTACCTTTTCTCCCCAACCTCATCAACACATTTTGTTTGTTGATTTAGTTATGATGGCCACTCTGACCAGTGTGAAGTGGTATCTCATTGTGGTTTTAATTTACACCTCTCTGGTGGCTATTGATGCTGAGCATCCTTTCATATGTCTTGGGCCATCTGTATGTCCTCCTTGGAGAAGTCTCTTTTCTGGCCCTTTGCCCATTTTTTAAAATTGGGTTTTGTGTCTTCCCAGAGAAGATTCATGCCAAGTCTCTGTTGTCAATTAATATTGAACAGGGTTCAGAGGCATAAAATGTAATAAAAATGGCTTCTTCAACAAATGGTGTTGAAGAAGATCTGGACAGCTCCATGCATAACAATGAAACTTGACCAACAAATTGCACCATACACAAAAATAAACTTAGGGTGGTAGAAAGACATATATAGGTAGTTATATCATAAAGGTCTTAGTGGCAAACATATTCCAAAAAATCGCAGATATTCCACTCAGCAATATTTTCACAGGTATGCCCCCTAGAGCAAGGGACATAAAGGAAAGAATAAACAAATGGACTTCATCAAAATCAAAATCTTCTGCATGGCTAAAGAAAACATCAGCAAAATTGAGAAGGGAGCCAACTTTATAGGAAATTGTATTTGCAAATGTTACCTCAGACCAGGGCTTGATTTCCAAATATATAAAAGAACTGCCTTTTGACCTCATAATTACACTGCTTTGTTTATTCCTAAGAATCCTGAAACACCTATTCAAAAGAATTTATACATGCCAATGTTCGTAGCAGTACAATTTATAATAGCAAAGTGCTAGAAAAAGCCTAAGTGCCCATCAGTAAATGAGTGGATCAAAAAAGTTTGGTACATTTACACAATGGAATGCTACACAGCAGATAGAAGGAATTTGTATTTTTTGAGACGACATGGATGGAACTGGAGAGCATTATGATAAGTGAAGTAAGCCAGTTGGTGAGACAAATACCATATGATCACCCATATAAGTGGAACCTAATCAACAAGACAAAACACCCAGCAAAATAGAACTTCAGATATGGAAATAAAGAGCAAACTGACAGTGACACAAGTGGTGGGGAATGGGGATAACGGTGCAAACACGAGGAAGGATTATCAAGTAACATTTATAAAGGACCCATCGACAAAGTCCACTGGATGTGGTTGGATTGAATGTTGGTGATGGGAGTGGGTAGTGTGGTGGAGAGTAATGAGGACTTAACGGGGACAACTGTACTTGAACAGCAATAAGAAATCCTATACAATGACTGTATTTCTGCCAATCTCTCTTTTTATGTCAATCAAGATTTGCTTTACATATTTGGGTGCTCTTGTGTTGAGTTCATAAGTGTTTACTAGGGTTATATTCTCTTGTTGGTTTGTCCCCTTTATCATTATGTAGTGTCCTTCTTTGTCTCTTAATATAGCCTTTAAAAAATTTATTTTAGTTGTCGTTCAAGTACAGTTTTCTGTCTTTTACTCCCATCCCAGTCCACCCCCCTAGTGCTCCCTTCCTCCCTCCCATTTCCTACACCCCTTAGTTTTTGTCCCTGTGTCCTTTATATTTGTTCCTGAAATCCCTTCTTCTTTTTCCCTGAAATTCCCTCCCCTCTCCTCTCTGGTTACTCTCAGCCTGTTTTCTATTTCACTGTCTTTGGTTATATTTTGCTTGCTTGTTTGGTTTCTTGCTTAGCTTCCTGTTAAAGGTGAGATCATATGGCATTTGTCTTTCACCGTCTGGCTTATTTCACTTAGCATAATGCTTTCCAGTCCCATCCATGCTGTCGCATAGGGTAGGAGCTCCTTTTTTCTTTCTGCTGCATAGAATTCCATTGTGTAAATGTACCATAGTTTCTCGATCCATTCATTTACTGATGGACACTTAAGCTGCTGCCAGCACTTGGCTATTGTAAATTGTGCTGCTATGAATGTTGGGGTGAGTAGGTTCTTTTGGATTGCTGTTTCACAGTTCTTAGGATAAAATCCTAGCAGTGGAATTGCTGGGTCAAAAGGCATGTCCATTTTTAGTTTTCTGAGAAAATTCCATACTGTTTTCCATAGTGGTTGTACCAGTCTGCACTCCCACCAACAGTATACTAGGGTCCCCTTTTCTCCACATCCTCTCCAAAACTTGTTGTTTGTTGCTTTGCGAAGACCATTCTTATGGTTGTGAAGTGGTATCTCATTGTAGTTTTAATTTGCATCTCTCTGATAGCTAGCAATATTGAGCATCTTTTCTTGTGTTTCTGGATCCTCTGTATGTCCTCTTTGGAGAAGCATCTACTCAAGTCCTTTGACCATTTTTTAAATTGGATTGCTTGTCTTCTTAGAATGGATTCATGCAAGTTCTTCATATATTTTGGAGATTAAACCTTTGTCTGAGGTATCATTGGCAAATATGTTTTCCCATATAGTTGGTACTCTTTTTATTTTAATGCTCTTTTCTTTGGCTGTGCAGAGGCAAAATAAAATTTTGATGAGATCCCATTTGCTTATTTTTTTCTTTATGTCCCTTGCTCTAGGGGACAAATCAATGAAAAAGTTGCTGCGTGAAATATCTGAGATTTTCCAGCGTATGTTTTCCTCTAGGACTTTAATGGTGTTCCGGCTTATATTTAAGTGTTTTATCCGCCTTGAATTTATTTTTTGTGTATGGCATAAGTTGGTGCTCGAGTTTTATTTTTTTGCACATAGCTGTCCTGTTCTCCCAACATCATTTGTTGAAGATAGACTTGTTTTTTTCCAGATAATGTGGAAGAAGTTTAATGTACTTATTACATAAAAGACAAAAGCAAAATTTTACAGAACAAATGCTTAAGCAAAAAAAAAAAAGAAAAATTATTCAATGATGAGAATATATAATGCATTTGAAAAAAGATTTCTGTAAACTATTAACCATGTTTTAATGAAATAAATATGCATTTAAATGAGATATCTCATTTTTGCTAAATTTAATTCTAGTGCTGGTGAGATGTATGAACTTGGTGCTGTCAGCAAGTGACAGTAAAAACTTATGATATTTTTGAAATGTAAACTAGTCATGCATTTTATTTTATTTTTATTGTTGTTCAAGTACAGTTGTCTCTATTTTCCCTCCACCACTCCCCACACATTATAACCTTGGTTTTAAAGTCTATTTTGTCAAATGTAAGTATCGCTACCCCAGCTTCTTTTCTTGCCATTTTCATGAAATATCTTTTCCAACCCTTTACTTACAGTTTGTGTATATCTTTTGATCTGAGTTGGGTCTCTTGGGGACAGCATATATATGGATTTTCTTATTCATTCAGCTACCTGATGTGTTTTGGTAGTAGCGTTTCATTCATTTACATTAAGGTGATTATTGATACATATTTATTGCCATCTTATTTTTAAACTACGTTCCTCTGTTTTTCTTCATCTTTTTCTTCTTATTAAATCAGGCCCTTTAACATTTGTTGCATTACTAAATTGGTATTAAGAAACTCCTTTAACTTTTTCTTGTCTAGGAATCTCTTTATTTTTCTTTCAATTTTAAATGATCATCTTGCTTTTTAAAGCAGCCTTGGTTGTAGGTCCTTGCTTTTCATTTCTTCAATGTTACATGCCAATATCTTCTTGCCTTATATGTTTCTGTTGAGAAATCAGATGACATTCTAATTGCAGCTCACTTGTAGATAACTACCTTTTCTCTTGTGGCTTATAGAATTCTCTCCTTGTCATTAATATTTGCCATTTTACTTATGATGTATCTTGTGTAAGCCTCTTTGGGTGCATCCTGTTTGGGATTCTCTGTGCTTTCTGGACTTGTTTGCCTTTTTTTTTTCTTTTTAACCAAGCTAAGGTTGTTTTCAGTAATTATTTCTTCAAATAGATTTTTGATTCTTGCTCACTTTCTTTTCCTTCTGTTATTCCCATAGTGAGGATGTTGTTATGATTCATGTTTTCCCAAATGTTTCTCAAGTTGTCTTAATTCTTTTTAATTCCTTTTTCTTTTTGCTGTTATGATTGTTTTTTTTTTACTTCGTCCTCCAAATTGCTGACATGATTTTCTGCTTTATCTAACGTTTTGTTTATCCTTTCATTGTTTATTTAAGATATTGCATTTTTTATTTCTGACTGGTTCTTTTTATTATTTTTATGTTTTTTCATGCCTTTGAGTATACTTATTTATTATTCTAACCTCTATATCTTATGAATTGCTTGCTCCCCTTTCATTTAGTTCTTCTTCTGGAGGATTCTTTTATTTTTTTTAAATTTGGGATCTGTTTATTTCTCTTTTCATTTTGCCTGCCTCTTTGTATCTAGTCCTATGTATTAGATCTGCAAAAGCTCTGGTGCAACCCTATGTCAGACACTGCTTTTGACTGGCCCTGTGTAACCCATTTGGAACTATCAGTGATCCACAGCTTTTGCCTCCCTCTTCTAGCACCAGGTATATACAGAAAGAACCAAGCTGCATACCAGGGCCTACTTTTACCAATGCCTGGCCAGGGAGGGTCAGCTAAAGTCTCAGAGTTCCCAGAAATCCACCTTAGTTGTTAAACTTAATCACTGAATTCAACCTCCATGTGTTCTTCTCAGCCACTGGGCTCAAGGTCCACAGGATTAGGCAGAGTAATTCCCTCAGGCAGGGCTATTGTTTCTCAGGCTGATGCCTTTTGGAGGGAGAATGTTTCTCCTGAGAAAGATGGCTTCTGCAGTATGGGGAATGAGTTACACAGGGGTCCTGGCAGCTGTTCCTTCACATATCTCCTCAGGGCCACCAGGTCCAGACTCTTCTCACACATCTCCAGTTCACTCTGCCATCCCTCCTCCCCAGTCTGGGGTATGTGACTGAAAATGGAATTTTGTGCATTGGCTTTTTAAGAAGCTCTCTGCATCTCCAGCCACCTTTCCCTGGTGGACAGAAACCCTGCTGCTTTATGAAGCTCATTGTTATTTGGGTTTCTTTCTTGACTCTGGTGCTATAGGTGGAGAAACTCAGCTTGGGGTTTAGAGCCCACAGTTTTCAGGATGGACTCTACCAACCACTGAAATATCCCTCCAGAACTTGTGCCATCAGTGGGAGCCCAGCCAGCCCTCTTGTGCCTTGATCATACTTCCTTCCAGTGTCAGTGTGGTGAAGTAGTTTCTTCTGTCTCTTCTTGATTGTGAGTCTTCTCTCCAGCCAGTGTTCAGTTGATTGTTAAGGTTGATTTTTCTACAGTTTAGTCGTCATTCCCACTTTGTCCTTAAAGAAGGTTTGTGCAGCTTCCACTTACTCCTCTTCCATCTTAGGTCCCCTTTATCTATTATCATGTCAGTACCATGCTATTTCAATTAGTATGGCCTTGTAATATAGTTTGGTATTAGGTAACATGATTACAACAACTTTGTTCTTTATTCTCAAGATTGCTGTGGTTATTTGTAGCATTTGTAGTTACATATAAATTTTTGAGATATTTGTTTTATTTCTATGAAATATATCTTTGATATCTTGATATAAATTGCATTGAATCTATAGATTACTTTGGGTAGTATGGACATTTTAATGATGTTAATTCTTCCTATCCACAAACACAGCATATCCTAACATATACTGTATTTTCTCCAATCTCTTTATTCAGTGTCTTACAATTTTCCATGTACAATTCTTTTACATCCTTGTTCAAATTTATTCCTAGATATTTTATTTTATTTTTTAACATAATTTAAAATGGACTTCTGACAGTTCATTATTGGTGTATAAAAATGCAACTGATTTCTGGATATTTATTTTGTTTTCTGATACTTTACTAAATTCACTTATCAGTTCTAGTAGTTTTATGGTGGAATCTTTAGGATTCTCTATATACAGTATCAGATCATTTGCAAGTAATGACAGTTTTACTTCTTCTTTTTTAATTGGATTCCTTGTATTTCTTCTTCTTTTCTGATTGCTGTGGCTAGGGCTTCTAGCAGTGTTTTGAATATGAGTGATGCAATTTGATATCCCTGTCTTGTTATGGATCTTGGGAAACATTCTTAATTTTTGTGCATTGAGTATCATGTGAGTTGTAGGTTTGTCATATTGGCCTTTATTACATTGAAGTATGATCCCTCTATTCCCACTTTGCTGAGATTTTTATCATTACTTGTGCTAGATTTTCACAAATGCTTTTTCTGCATTTATTAAAATGGTCATGTGATTTTTATTCATTTTTTTTATCCTCACCAGAGGACATTTTCTCATTGCTTTTGAACAGAGAGGGGAAGGAAGGGAGAAAGGGTATATCTATATCTATATCTTTATCTCTATAGAGATACAGTATAGATATGCAGTACAGTATAGAGAGACATCTCTCTCTATAGAGAGATAGAGATAGATATACCCATAAATAGAGATATAGAGATATAGAGATAGATAGATAGATAGATAGATAGATAGATAGATAGATAGATATAGAAATACAGATTGATAGGGGAAAAGAGAGAGAGGGAGAGGGAGAGAGAGAGGGAGAGGGAGAGAGGGAGAGAGAGACAGAGAAAAGAGATGATGTGTAAATTATCAATTTGTTGCCTTCTCATATGCACCCTGACTGGGGATTGAGCCTGCAATCTGGGTGTGTGTCCTGTCTGAGAATTGAACCTGTGACCCCTCTATGAGACAAGAGTTCAACCCCTAGAGCCACACCAATCAGGGCTAAATTCACTTTTTTATGTGATGTATCACATAGGTTAATTTGTGGACATTGTATCAACATTGCAACAAACCCACTTGATCATGGTGTATAATCTTTTTAATGTAGTGCTGGATTTTAGCATTCATGCTCACCAGGGATATTAGTCTATAATTTTCTTTCTTTGTGGTGTCTTTATCTGGTTTTGGAATTAGGATAATACTGGCCTCATAAAGTGAGCTTGGAAAACCTTTTCTTACTTGAAATTTTTGAAATAGTTTGAAAAAGATATGTGTTAGTTTTTCTTAGAATGCTTTGTAACATTCACTTGTGAAGCCATCTAATCCAGGACTTTATTTGTTGGGAGTTTGTTTATTACTATTTCAATTCCATTATTTCTAATCTGTTATTCAGATTCTCTGATTCTTTCTGATTTAGTTTTGGAAAGATATGTGTTTTTATGAATTCATTTTATCCAAATTGTCCAATTTGTTGGCCTGTAGGTGTTTGTAATATTTTCATAAAGTCCTTGTATTACTTTTGTATCAGTTGTTATTTCTATTTAATTTCTGATTTTAATTATTTGTGTTCTCTCTCTTTCTCTTTTGATGAGCCTGGTTAAAGTTTTGTCAATGTTGTTTTTCAAAAGAACCAGCTCTTGGCTTTTTGATTTCTTGTTTTGTTTTCTAGACTCTATTTCATTTATTTGTTTTCTGATTTTTTCTTGTACTCTGTTTTTTTTTCTTTGCTTCTTTCAGTGTAAAGTTAGGTTATTTATTTAAAATTATTCTTGTTAATTGAGATAGGCTTGTAATGGCAAGAATTTCCCTCCAAGACTGCTTTTGCTCTGTCAAAAGATTGTGGGTTGTTGGGTTCTCATTTTTTCTTATTTTATTTTGTTTGAAACTATTTTTTGATTTTTTTAGTCTCATTGTTAACCAATTCATTGTTTAGTAACATGCAATTTAGCCTCTGTGTCTTCCTTATGCCTATGGAAGTTTTTTATTCAAATGTGTTCTCAATCTCTTGCTCTCTCTTCTCCTGGTACCTCTATGATGTGGATGTTGTCACACTTCATGTTGTCCCAAAGAACCCTTAAACTATTATTTTTTAAAATATTTTTTCTTTTACTGCTTGATTGGGTATTTTCTGGTACTTTGTGTTCCAAATAGTTTTTTTAAATTTATTTATTGTTGTTCAGTTA
Source organism: Carollia perspicillata (assembly GCA_004027735.1). Lineage (NCBI taxonomy): Eukaryota > Metazoa > Chordata > Mammalia > Chiroptera > Phyllostomidae > Carollia > Carollia perspicillata. The sequence goes on along the minus strand of PVKM010007971.1, from coordinate 19,126 downwards.
CAGTCATCCTGTCTTTTATCCCATTGCCATCCTCTACCCCTTCCTCCCCACTACCACAGTCATTCACCCCCATTGTCCATCTCACTAGTTTTCTATTTGTATTCCTTCATCCCTTCATTTTGGTCCTCTGTTTCATTCATCCTGTCACTTATTCCTTTTAATGTATTCTTCATTTCTAGCATTTTATTTTTCATTTCTTACTGGTTCTTTTTTTATGGTTTCTGTGCCCTTTTCCATGCTGTTGTAATTCTAAGTTCCTTGTACATTTCTATAGCCATTTTTGAACTTGATGTTTGATACATCGCTTGCCTCTATTTCATTTAGCTCATTTTTATGTGGAGATTTTTCCTGTTCTTTTATTTGGGGCATATTTCTCTGTTTCGCCATTTTGCCTGCCTCTTTGTGTGTATTTTTATGCAGTATGTAGATCTGCTATAACTCCTACTCATTGAAAGTTTGCCTTATCTAGTTCGTGTTTTGTGTAATCCAGTTTTTCAGTCTCCTTGATCACATGATTTGGGTGCTCTAGGAATTTTTTTTGGAGGTTTACATGGGACCACCTGCATGGGATCAACCCTCTGGCTGCTGACTGTGGTGATCAACTTATACCATTGTATGTGAGCTTCTGTGCAAGTGCTGGCCACATGAAGTAAAATTTGCCTCAGGAGGCTCTGGTGTCCGCCAAGATCTCCCTTTTGGATATGCCACTTTAGAAGCTAATTGGATCTTGTTCTATGTTTCTAAAGCAGGCTACTAGGTTTTTTTTTCTGGGGATCTTGGGAAGAACCTTGATTCAGGACAGTATCAGAAGCTGCTTGTGACTGGCCCTGGGGAACCTTTTGGGAACTAAAAAGTCAAATACAGTTTAGGCTGTCTCTGCAGGTCCTGGGTATGCAGGGGAAGGACCAAGCTGCAAACCACGTGTGGCTTTTCCTAACACTTGGCCTAGTGATAGGTGATCAAATGCTTCCTGTAATCCACCACCACCTGTATCTGCCTGTTGGTTACCATTTAGGCTCAGTCCTTGAAAGAACCTCTGATGGTACTCAAGTTACTTGAGATCAGTTATCAGTGAGTCACCAGGTAGTAGTTAATGGTGCCCACCAGATCCATATAGGTTCAAACTTGATATCGGTACTGAGTCTGAGGCCACTCAGCAAAAATTACAGGATGTACAAAGTCTAGTACACCTTTGTGGTTGCACAGTGTGTAAGGGAGTTATCATGGTGAGGTCAGCAGGGTTTATCAGGCCTAAACTGACCAAGATTCGGGCTTGTGAACTGAGAGCTCTTCACCTGTTAGATATAAAAGGAAAAAGTGGCCTGCATCCTAGAACCACCCAACTCAGACTGTCCCATATTCTGCCTGTAGTCCCTTCATAGCAGGGTGGGATTGCTGGAATCTGAGAGGATTGGGTTAGTGGATCTCTAGTGAAGGAGAGGTACCAGCCAGACTTGTGGAGAGGGGAAATTGTTCTGTCACCTTAGAGCCACATGACTTAGCCTGTCCAGATTATGCCCAGACCATGGAGGGTTAAGTCACAGGATTCTGGAGAGTGGGACTAGCAGATTTCTCTTGAGGGGAAGGCACCAGTCAGTTTCACAAGAAAGTGTGGGGAATGACCTTTACTCCAAAGCCACACAGCTTAGTCACTGACACCTCCTGAGTTTTCCAAGACCTCTGCACTCTGTCCCAGGCAGCTGACTACTTACCAGGGTGTGAGATCTGCAGGGTGGGGCAACAATTACGTCTAGAGGGTGGGGCTATTGCATTCACCCAAGCTGAAGCTTTGTTGAGGGAAGTGCTCCCTGTAAGAAAGATGGGGTCTGTTGTATGGGAGGATTCAGCATGGGCATCTTGGAAGTTGTCCTTTCAGCTCTTTTAAAACAGTCAAAAAAACCAGTGGCTAGAAATGAAATTTTGTTCATTGGCTTTTTAAAAGGGCACCTGTGACTTTAGCAGACTTCTAACTGTCTTTGGCAGGTATAATCTCAGGTGATTTTTACATCCAAATGATATGTAGGTGCCTCTTCATGGCTCTGGTGTTCTGGACCAAGGAGCCTGGCTTGGGATAGAAACCCCACACTGCTCAACAGTAAATTTGTAGCTGAAATATACCCACAGAAACTCAGCGACTGTGGGTCAGACCTTTTTTGTGTCTCTGCCATCCCTACCAAGCTTGATGTGGATTTTTAAATAAATCTTGGTTGTGGTACTTCAGTTGGTTACTCAGGTTAGTTGCTCTATAATTTAATTGTAATTATGGATTGGCCTTGGAAGGAGGTAGGTATTGCATCCACCTATTTTACCAGCATCTATGGTCCTCTCGTTCCTTAATTTTGTTATTTCTTTTCTTTTACATACTATGTATTGGATTTACTCTTTTTTTTTTAGTTTCCTCAGGTGGTAAGATAGGAAATTAAATTTAGAAGTTTATTTTTATCATTTTAAAAAATTTATTTATCAATAGATTTATTTATTTATTTACTTATTTATTTATTGGTGTTCAAGTACAGTTGTCTCCATTTTCCCCCAACACATAACACCCTCCTGGACACATCTCCACCTCTCACCCCATATCTCACATGGCTTTGGTCTTGTCCTTGTGTCCTTTATACATATTACTTGATGAACACTCCCACTCCCCCCCATTGTCCCCTTCTGCCTCCCTTATGTCAGTTTGCTCTTTATTCAATGTCTCTGGTTATATAGGCTGACTTCTTTGTTTTGTTCATTAGGTTCCACTTAAAGTTTAGATCATATGGTATTTGCACTTTACTACCTGACTTATTTCACTTAGCATACTGCTCTTCAGATCCATCCATGCTGTCACGAAGGGTAGGAGCTCCTTCTTTCTTTCTGCTGTATTATTCCATTGTGTAAATGTACTATATTTTTTGATCCATACACTTACTGATGAGCACTTAGGTTGCTTCCAACACTTGGCTATTGTACATTGTGCTGCTATGAACATTGGGATGCACAGGTTCTTTTGAATTGCTGTTTCAGGACTTTTAGGACATAATCCCAGCAGTGGAGTTTCCATGTCAAAAGGCAGTTCTATTTTTAGTTATCTGATCAAATTCCATAAAAAATACTTCAGTTTTCCACAGTGGATACACCAGTCTGCATTCCCACCAACAGTGTAGTAGGATTCCCTTTTGTCCACAACCTTGCTAGCACTTCTAGTTTGTTGATTTATGATGGCCATTCTGGCTGGTGTGAAGTGGTATCTCCTTGTGGTTTTAATTTGCATCTCTCTGATGGCTAGTGATGGTGAGCATCTTTTCATATGTCTCTGGGCCCTATGTATGTCCTCCTTGGAGGAATGTCTGTTCAAGTCCTTTGCTCATTTTTTAATTTTTTTTTTTGTCTTCCTAGAGTGTAGTCCTGTGAGTTCTTTATATATTTTGGAGATCAAACCCCTATCATTGGCATACATGTTTTCCCATATGGTTGGTTATCTTTCCATTTTAATGTTGTTTTCTTTAGCCATGCAGAAGCTTTTTAATTTGATTGAATCCCATTTGTTTATTTGTTCCTTCATGTCTCTTCCTATAGGGGACGTATCAGTGAAGATGTTGCTGTGTGGAATGTCTGAGATCTCCCTGCTGATGTTTTCCTCTAGGACTTCTATGGTGTCATGACTTATATTTAAGTCTTTTATCCACCTTGAATTTATTCTGTATATGGTGTAAGTTGGTGACTGAGTTTCTTTCTTTTCCATGTAGCTGTCCAGATCTCCTAACATCATTTGTTGAAGAGGCTATTTTTGCTCCATTTTATGCTTCTTCTCTCTGTCAAATATTAATTGACCAGAGAGGCTTGGGTTTATTTCTGGGCTCTCTGTTCTGTTCCATTGGTCTACATGTCTGTTCTTATGGCAATACCAGTGGCCTTTGATTACAGTGGCCTTGTAATGCCATTTGATATCAGGTATTGTGATCCCTCTTACTTTGTTCTTCTTTTTAGAAATTGCTGCAGCTATTTGGGATTGTTTATAGTTGCATATGAATTTCTGATATTTGTTATACATCTGTGAAATTATGTTATTGGTACTTTAATAGGGATTGCATTGAATCTATAAATCGCTTTGGGTAGTATGGACATTTTGATGATCTTAATTCTTCCAAACTATGAGCATGATAAATGCTTCCATTTGTTTGTGTTATCCTTAATTTCTTTCTCCAGTGTAGTTTTCTGAATATAGGTCTTCTACATCCTTGGTTAGGTTTATTCCTAGGTAATTTATTTTTCTTGTTGTTATATCAAATAGAATTTTTTTCTGAATTTTGTTTCTGATATTTCATTGTTGGTATACAAAAATGCCTTCAATTTCTGAATATTGACTTTGTATCTGTTTTGCTAAATTCACTTATTAGGTTCAGTAGTTTTTTTTGGTGGAGTATATAGGATTTCTATGTATCTTATCATGATGTCTGCAGACAATGGCAGTTTTTCTTCCTCTTTCCAATTTGGATGCCTTTTATTTCTTTTTCTTGTCCGAGTGCTGTGGCTAAGACTTCCAATACTATGTTGAATAGGAGTGGTGAAAGCGGGCATCCTTCTCTTTTTCCTAATCTTACTGGGAAAGCTCTAAGTTTTTGGCCATTGTGTATGATGTTGGCTATATGTCTCTCATATATGGACCTTATTATGTTTAGGAATGCTCTCTCTATTCCCAGTTTGTTAACAGTTTTTATCATAAATGGGTTCTGTACCTTATCAAATGCTTTTTCCTCATCTATTGATATGATCATGTGATTATTGTCTTTCATCTTGTTTATGTGATGTATTATGTTTATTGATTTGCGAATATTGTACCATCTTTGCATCTGTGGGATGAATCCCAGTTGATTATGGTGTATGATCTTCTTAATGTATTGCTGCATGCGATTTGCCAATATTTTGTTGAGTATTTTAGCATCTGTGTCCATCAACGGTATTGGCCTGAAATTTTCTTTCTTTGTTATGTCTTTATTGGGTGTTGGGATTAGGTTGATGTTGGTGCCATAAAAAAAGTTTGGGAGTCTTCCATGCTCTTGAATTTTCTGAAATAATCTGTGAAGGATAAGGGTTACCTATTCCTTAAATGCTTTGTAGAATTATCCTGTGAAACCATCTGGTTCAGGGCTTTTGTGTGTTGGAAGCTTTTTGATTACTGCCTCAATTTCATCAGCTGTCTTTGTTCTGTTCAGACTTTCTGCTTCTTCTTCATTGAGTTTTGGAAGATTATACTTTTCTAAAAAGTTGTCCATTTTGCTTCAGTTTTCAAATTTCTTGACATATAGTTCTTCATAGTAATTTCTTAAAATCCTTTATATTTCTGTGGTATCAGTTATAATCCTTCCTCTTTCATTTCTGATTGTGTTTATCTGGGTCGTCTCTTTATTAATTTTAATGAATCTCCTTAAATCCTTGTTGATTTTGTTTATCTCTCAAAAAAACCAACTCCTGGATTTATTGATCCTTAGAATTGTGCTTTTCATCTCTATGTCATTTAATTCTGCTCTGATCTTGGTTATTTCCTTCTTTCTACTCACTCTGGTCTGTCTTTATTGTTTTTCCTCAAGTTCTTGTAGGAGTAGGGTTAGGTTGTTTATTTAAAATGTTTTTATATATTTTTAGGTAGACCTGTATTGCTATGAACTTCCCTCTCAGGACTGGCTTCACTATGTCCCATAAGTTTTGGATGGTTGTGAGTTTATTTTAATTATTTTCCCAGAAACTTGTTGATTTCTTTTCTAATCTCATTCTTGACACATTCATTGTTTGATAGCATTCAATTAAATCTCCATGACTTTGAGTGTTTTGGAGTTTTTTTCCTTGAGATTTATTTCTAGTTTCAGTCCCTTGTGGTCAGACAAAATGCTTGATATGAATTCAATTTTCTTGAATTTGTTGAGGGTTGTTTTGTGTTCTATCATGTGTTCTATCTTTAAAAATGTTCCATGTGCATTTGAAAGAATGTATATTTTCCTTCTTTGGGATGAAAGGCTCTCTCTATATATCATTTATGTCCATTTTATCTGGAGATTATTCAATGTTGCAATCTCTTTTTTGATATTTTGTTTGGAATATCTATTCAGTTTTGTCAGTGGGGTGTTAAAATCCCCTACTATAATTGTGTTGCTCTCAATACCTTTCTTGAAGTCTTCCAAGATTTTCTGTATCTACTTGGGTGCTCCTATGTTGGGTATATATATATTTACAATGTTTAAATTTTCTTGATGGATTCTTCCCTTGAGTATTATGAAGTTACCTTCTGGGTCTCTTTTTATGATTCTCTCTTTTTTAGTTTATTTTGTCTGATATGATTGTTGCTACCCCAGCTTCTTTTTTCCTGTCCATTTGTTTGGAATATTTTTTTTTTTTGCAGCCCTTCACTTTCTGTCTGTGCAGGTTTTTTGTCCTGAGGTGGGTCTCTTATAGGCAGCATATGTGAGTGTCATGATTTCTTATCCATTTAGCTGTTCTATGTCTTTTGATTGGGCATTTAATCCATTTAGGTTTAAGGTTATTATTGATAGGTTCTTATTAATTGTCATTTTTTCATACCTGTTTATCTTCCGGTTCTTAAAGCAGACCCTTTAGCATCTCTTACAGAGTTGGTTTGGAGGAGATATATTCTCTGAGGCTTCTTTCTTCTGGGAAACTCCTTATTTGGCCTTCCATTTTAATTGAGAGCCTTGCTGGATAAAGTAGTCATGGTCTCAGACCTCTGGTTCTCATTACTTGGAATGTATTTCTTGATATTCTCTTCTGGCTTGGAGCATTTCCATTAAGAACTCAGCTGCTAGTCTTACAGGGCTCCATTGTATGTTACTTCCTGTTTCTTCCTTGCTGCCATTAAGATTTTCTCTTTGTCTTGGAATTTTGCCATTTTAATTATGATGTTTCTTGAAGTGGGCCTCTTTGGGTTCCTCTTCATTGAGACTCTGTTTTCTGGACTTGTGTGACTTTTTCTATCACTAAATTAAGGAAGTTTTTCATCATCACTTTTTCAAACAGGTTTTCTATCCCTTGCTCTTCTTCTTTTTCTTCTGGTATCTCCATTATATGGATAGTATTATGTTTTATATTGCACTGCATTTCCCTTAACCCCTTCTTGTTCTTTCTGAGCCTTTTTTGCTCTTTCTGCATGTTGTTTTTTACCTTGTCCTCAAGCTTTCTGATTGGATCCTCTGCTTCATCTAGCCTGATTTTGATTCCTTCTGCTGTGCTCTTCAGAAATTGTATTATTGATTTCCCCTTGGCCCTTGTTTGTAATTTCTATTTCCTTTTTCATGTTGATATAGTTTTCAGTGGGTTCATTGTAGTTTCCCTCTCATTTTTGGTAGTTTGCACTGAGTTCATTGAGCTTCCTCATAATCATTGCTTTGAACTCAATATCTGATAGTTTACTTGTGTCTATTTCATTTAGCATCCTTTCTGATGCTTCCTCCTTTCCTTCAGATTAGGCTTTGTTTCTTTGTCTTTATATTTTTTGTGAGACTCTTTTTATGAGCTTCTGCTTCTTAAATTGACCTGTACTGACTCCCTGAGTTCATGGTGTGAATGTGTATGGTGGAAGACCTGGGAGATTCAGTGGTACAGTCTCCTTGACTTTCTGAGTTCACTGGTCTTCAGCTGCCATTTATGTTGGCTCTCTGTATGTCTTTGGGTTTTGATTGTTGTTGGGTCTTTCTTGGGTGGTGTTTTTCTTCCAACTGGTTGACTGAGGGTCACTCCATTCACCACATCTCGTATTGTGTTGTGCAGATATGGACAGGTTTTGTTGAAGCTGGTCCTTTTGTCTGTAGAGGTTTTGAGGTTTCTCTCTCTTTCATTCAGTTGTTTGTTCTAGGTAATTTCTCCACCATTTAGTTGTATTTCCAGATTGGTCCTGCATGGAGGTTAGTGTGACTTCTACTCCCTCCTTCACTTCTTCTGTTGTTGTCTGTCAGTGGTTCTTTTGTTGGTGGTTTTCGTCTTCAAGCAGGTGTACTGGTGTTCAGAGCTCCCAACTACTCTTTTTTTGTGATCTGTTAGAGGAGGAAGGCAAAATGATTTAAGACAACAGGAGTGTATTCTGTGATATTTAAAGCACCAACCCATAGAGAAGAGATAGGAGATTGTTTGGATAGGTACAGTGTTAACTGTGATAGTTCACTGAACTAGCCACTTTTTAGAAATGGTGGAAAAAAGATAAGACTCTTGTTAGGGGTTGGGGAGGATTGTGAGTTGGATCTAGAAAGCAGTGAGCTTGTGGGAGGTCAGATTATGAAGTAAATTGAGAGTAAAGATAGAAAATTGGTGTAGTATGTGATAGAATACAGTTAGCCACAACAGTAATAAAGTTCTGGAAACACTGAAGGGGTGCTGTGTGGTATTTACAATTGTGTGGAATAACAATTATTTACAATAGCAATGGAACAATAATCATATGAAAAAATCTATGTTATCTGAATACTAGGAAGTACAGGACCTAAAGTAGTGTGCTACTGGAACACAAGTGAAGTGAAAGATGGAAAATTAACAATACACTATGAAAGAGAGAACAAGGGAAACCAGTCAAACAGCGAGCGCAATCTAACAAGCCAAGTGAAGACTAAACAGAAAGAAGATAAATAGAAAATTACTAATAAAATGAAATATGTAAGAATAATGAAAAAGTAATAATAATACAAATATAAAACAAAGTGCAAGTTCTCTGAAGTAGCAGAGTGAAATTTGTCTCACTGTCTCAGTTGTTGGGATGACCTCTCTTTGGGTCTATCTCTGTCTGGTAGTTTCACAGCTCCAGGTTTTATTGTCTCATTTGTGGGAAGTTTTCTAAAAATGGAAGGGATGGAGAAGGAATAAAAAAAGACAGAAAGGAAGAAAGGAAGAAGGAATAAAATAATGAAAGAAGGAAAGAAAGGAAGAAGGAATCAATACAAAAGAACCCTCTTGCTGGCTTTAAACAAGCCAAGCCAGTTCTGCTGGTCTTCCTGCCTGCAGCAGGCTGAGGGCGAACTGGTTTAGCTTTTCTCCTTTCCTGTGATTTTGTGTGGATGGAGGTTAGTTCTGAGCTGCACTCTTCAGAGTTGCTCAGCCTCCAGCCCCATTCCTCAGTTTGCTGCCGGGCCCCCAGTGTCCTTCTGTGCCCAGCCTACACCTTCACTCCACCAGTTGTGCTTTCTTTTAGGTGCACCAATTAGGGCCAGCTCACACACCACCTTCTTGCTCTTCCCTGTCCTAGATGCTAGGGACTCTCAGAGTGTCTTCAGGGTGGTTCTGCACCCCCATTAAGTTAAGTCTTTCTGGGGATTGCTGACTTCCACAGCCCTGTTACTCTCCTCTGCGGTGGCATCTCTGTCTTCCTCGTAGAGAGCCAGTGGACTGTGCAAGGCAGGGGTGCCACAGTGGATGCCGCCTCCTCTGCTGTTGTGCCTGGGGCAGTGGGGTTGGGCATGAGGTGCCTCTGGGCAGCAGGATCAGGTGCACTCCATCCCAGTTCTGTAGGCATGAGTGCTAGGCCTCTGCTGCTGGGTGGGATTGGCAGTCACTGGCCCACAGTTCAGTTGCACACTTTCCCAGGGTTTGGGTGTGAGTGCATGTCCTCTGCTGCTGTTGTTGCAGTGGCCTCAGCAGTGGGGTCAAGCATGTCACCCCCCAGGGTTGTGGGCAGGAGCAATCAGCCTCTGCTCCTACAGGGGGAGTGCTGTTGCTGGGTGGTGGTGTTGGGCGTGCCCATGCTCCACTGCTGTGTTGGTGAGGTGGGGTCAGCTGGGTCCCTGGCTCACCACTGAGTCATAGGCATGGTTGAGCACCCTTCACCACTGCGGCTAGGAGTAGGGGCACAGTTGTGGTCCTGGCAGTAGAGGTGGGCCCATAGCTGAGGCTGCGGAGACTGCACAGGTGCAGCTTGGGGAGGTGGGGGCGGCTGCAATGGGAAAATTCCCTAAACAGCCGCTGAGTGATTCTTTTTTTTTTTCTTTTTGGTTTTAAAAAAGCCCTGCTACTCAAGCCTGCCTCTCCAAACAAGCTCCTGGCCTCTCACACAGCCCAACACTCCAAACAGACCTGGGACTATCTGGGTCAGGGTCTGTCATGGCCCAACTCTCCCCAGCCTGTGTCCACAATTCCAATGGGTGCACACCGCCCCTGTATGTTTGTCACTTCATCCTTATTCCCCACAGCAACTTCAAGCATCCAGGTCCCTCCTGGTACTGCTCAAACCTTGTTTGGCAGGGGAGGGAGCCCTTGACCTGGCTCTCTTCCAAAAATCCTGCTGCAGACCCAGTGGGTGCTAGACCCAGTGGGTGCAGCCACCCTGGCCCACACACTGATCCCAGGGACCTTACTTTCCTGAAGCACTGTTTAATCCTTTTGATCTAGGGCATTGTTCAATGCCACAATATCCTTGTTGACATTTCGTTTGGAAAATCTATCCTGTTTTGACAGGGTGGTGTTAAAATCTCCTAGTATAAGTGTGTTGCTGTCTATATCTTTCTTGAATGGCCTCCTAGATTTTCCTTATATGTTTGGTTGCTCCTATGTGGGATGCACATATATTTACAATGTTTATGTCTTATTAATGGATTTTTTTCTTTGAGTATTATGACGTGTCCTCAGTGTCTCTTTTTATGGCTTTTGTTTTTAAGTCTATTTTTCAGATATAAGTATTTCCACTCAGCTTTTTTTTCCCTGTCCGTTTGTGCAAATAATTTTATGATTCTTTCACTATCCATCTGTGTGGCTTTTTTTCCTGAGGTGGGTCTCTTGTAAGCAGCATATGTGCATGTCATGTTTTCTTATCCATTCAGCTATGCTGTGTGTTTTGACTGGAGCATTTAATCCATTAACATTTAAGGTTATTATTGATATGTATTTATTTATTTTATTTTACCTCCTTTCTACCTGTGTTACTCTCTCTCTCACTCTTTTTCTTCCTCTTCTTAAAGCATTCCCTTCAGCATATCTCCCAGTGCTGGTTTGGTGGAGGTGTAGACTTTCAGCCTTCTTTTGTCTGGGAAAATCCTTATTTCACCTTCATTTTCATTGAGAGCATTGCTGGGTAAAGTGGTCTTGGTTTGCAGGCTTTTGCTTTTTATTACTTAGACTATTTCTTGATACTTTCTCCTGGCTTATAGTTTTTCTGTTGAGAAACCAGCTGCTAGCCTTATCAGGTTTCCTTTTCGTATTACTTCGTTTTTCCTTTGTTGTGTTAATATTCTCTCTTAACTTTAGATCTTGGCATTTTAATTATGGTGTGTCTTGGAGTAGGCTTCTTTGGGTTCATCTTGATTGCAACCCTCTGTGCTCTCTGAAACTTCATGGTTTTTCCCCTCTCCAAGTTTTGAATTTTTTCTGTCATTATTTTTTCAAACAGGGTTTCTATCCCTTGCTCCTTTTCTTCTCCTTCTGGTATTCCTATGATTCGAATGTTGTTGTGTTTCATGTTGTCTTGCAGTTCTTTTAAACTATCTGCATATTTTGGAGTCTTTTTTGCACAGCTGCTCTACATGGGTGTTTCTTTTTACCTTATCTTCCAGTTTGCTAATTCGGTCATCTGCTTCATCCAGCCTGCTTGTAATTCTTTCTAGTGTGTGTGTGTGTGTGTGTGTGTGTGTGTGTGTGTGTGTGTGTGTGTGTTTGTGTGTGAGTTTTAATTTCAGAGATTATATTCTGCATTGCTTTTTGGTTCTTTTTTATAGTTTCTATTTTTTTATACTGTTGTAGTACTCACTCAGTTCTTTGTATTCATCTGTGAGTTCCTTGAGCACCTTTATAACAATTCTTTTGAATTCTATGTCTGATAGCTTGCTTGCCTTCATTTATTTATTTGTTTTAATGGGCAGTCTTCCATTCCTTTCAATTGCAGGTTCCTTCTTTGTCTCCCCATTTTAGGTAACTCTTTTTGTTTGTTTCTGTGATCCATAATGCTTGACATTGTCAACTATGTTCATAGGATGAGCTTTTGTGGTATGAATTCTGTAGGACTCAGTGGTGTGTCTCTTTGATCTCCTTGTCTGGATGCTCTAGGTTTGCCCTTTCTTCCATTTGTGTGGGCTCTCTTGTTGTATTTGGGTTTTACTTGTTGGTTGCTCCATTGTTGGTGGGTTCTCTCCTCCAGTGGGTTTACTGGTATTCACAACTCCCAGTTCCTTGCACAGTGGCTGAGAGCCTTTTTTCTGAGCAAATTTCACTTGGTTACAGATGGCCATTCTTATCAAATGCCTGGCCTTTCACATGGCCTTACTCTCTGACTATACTTATACTATCTGGGCCAGGGGCAGCCATGACCCTTATCTTGTATGTAATCAGGGGCTGGGCTAAGGAAAAATGGATTAAGATTCATGGGAGCAAATTTTATGGGATTTAAAATATGTGCAAGTAGAAAAGAGATAGTAGATCCTTTAGAGAAGTACAGCAATAACTGTGATATTTTACCCAACCAGCCATTTTCTATAAACAGTGAAAAAGAGATAAGACTCTTATTAGAGGGGTAAAAGAATATGAAATGACTCCAGAAAGAAGCATTTATGCAAGGCCAGATGGTGAGATATAGTGAGAGTAAGGGATAGAAGCTTGGCATAGTCTGAAAGAGAATAAAGTTAACTGTAACAGTAATAAAGCTCAGGAAGATAATGAAATAGACCAAGACCAGGGAAGGGTGCTGTGTGGGAATTGGAAAAACAGTAATATGACAAGAAATATATGATCTGAATAAAAAGAATAAAATGTAGAAGACCAAGAGTAGTGTGTTATTTGGCATATGAGTGAAGTGAAAGAAATTAGAATGCAATATGAAAATGATAACAAAGAAAAGAAAACAATGAAGTCAAACAAACAAAACAAAGTAAACTAAATGGAAGATAAATACAAAAATAAAATAATAATAAAACTAATTCTAATAACAAAAAATAAAAATAAAAAGTAAAGAATAAAATGCAGGTTCTCTAGGATAGCAAAGTGAATTTTGCCTCGGTTGTTGGCGTGAGCCCTGTGATCTCTGTCTCCATCTGTCTTGGCCTTTTTATAGCTGCAGGTCTTATTGTCTTACATTTGGAAAAAAAAAGCCTCTTGATGACTTTAAACCCACCAAGTGGGTTCTGCTAGTCTTCCTGGATGCTGCAGGTAGACAGGTTTAATTTGTGGGTTTTTTTTTTCCTTTCCTGGGGTTCTGCTTTGGTGGCTCGGTCTGGACTACAATATTCACAGGTGTCCAGCTTCCAGCCCAAAACCTCAGAGCACTGCATAGTCTGCACTGTCCATATGCACCAGGCCCATGTCTTTACTCGACCTTATTGTGCCTCTCTTTAATTAGTCTACGAGGTGCACCAAGTGGGAACAACTTGCACCCTTCCTCCTGCTCTTTGCTGACCTGGGCTCTGATTGTGCTAAGTCCCTTCAGTGTAGTTTAGTTGCCTTATTAAATTAAGCCTCTCTGGGAACTGCTACATCTCTGAGCCCCAGCTGCACCACTTTGTTCAGTCTTTGAGACCCCCTGATATGGAGAAAATAATGCCCCCCCTCCTCTCTCTTGGCAGGCCTGGGCCTTGGCACACAAGAGTTCCTTGCACAGTGGCTGAGAGCCTTTTTTCTGAGCAAATTCCACTTGGTTACAGATGCCATTCTTATCAAGAGCCTGGCTTTTCACACAGCCTTACTTTCTGACAAGTACCTAGACTATCTGGGCCAGGGTCAGTCATGATCCAACTGTTCTCCCATATCCAGGTGTCACTTGTCTCCCCAATTTCTCTGGTACTGTCCAAGACAGCGACAACAGTCCCAACCAGGGAACACCACCTCTGTGGGTCTCGCATTGTGTCTTTATTTCCCCAGCAACTTCAAGCATCCAGGTCTCCACTGGTACTGGACTGGCTTCCCTGCTCTAGCCAGTGAGGGGAGCTGTGAAGTTACAAACTCTGATCAGACTCTCCAAATTTCCTTCAGGACTCATGCAATCCCTGGCACCAGGCCTGGGATCCACAGCAGCAGTGGTCCTGGCCCAGGTCCCAGGGACCTATCCATAGGCCTATGCGATCTTTTTACTGTCTGTTTTTAATGTCCTCTGCAATCTTTGGCTTCCAAACTTCGTATAAGCTGGGATTGTGTTGGCTATTCACTCTGTTCTTTAGAAGATTGGCTAGGTGTACCAGTTGGGTGCACAAGCCAGTGGGTTCAGCTCCCACCTACCTCATTGACATCTTCTGCAACACCTGTTAACAGTGTTCTTGAAAGGGTGCAGCTCTTGTCTTTTTCCTGACCTTAGTGGAAAAGCTTTTAGTTTTTGCCTATTGCATATGATGTTAGCAGTATGTTTCTTGTATATGACCTTTATTATGTTGAGGTATGCTCTCTCTAGTCCCACTTTGCTTTTATTATGAATGAGTGTTGTACCTTATCAAATGCTTTTCTGTGTCTATTGATATTATCATGTGCTTTTTGTCTCTCCTTTTGTTTCTGTGATTTATTACTTTTATTTATTTGCAAATATTGTACCATCCTTGCATCCTGGAGATGAATCTCACTTGATCATGGTGAATAATCTTTTTGATGTATTGATAGATGCAGTTTGCCAATATTTTGTTGAGCATTTTAATGTCTATGTACATCAGTGATGTTGGCCTGTAGCTTTCTTTCTTTGTTGTGTCTTTATCTGTTTTTTTAGATTAGGATATTGGTCTCATAAAAAGAGTTTTGGAGTACTCTCTCTTCTTGTATTTGTTGTTATAGCCTGATAAAGATAAGAGTTAGCTCTTCCTTAAGTGTTTTGTGAAATTTTCCTGTGAAATTGTCTGGTTCAGGACTTTTGTGTGCCAGGAGTTTCTTGATAAGTGCTTCAATTTCATCAGTGTTATTGGCCTGTTCAGGCTTTCTGCTTCTTCATTCCGTTTTGAAAGATTATAGTTTTCTAGAAATTTGTCCATTTCACCTTGATTTTCAAATTTCTGCCATATAGTTTTTACTAATAATTTCTTACATTCCTTTGTATTTCTGTAGTATTAGTTGTATTATCTCCTTTTTCATGTCTATCTTTGTTCTGCCTTCTCTTTTTTTCTTGATGAGTATGCTTAAAGACTTGCCAATTTTGTTTACCAAGAACCAGCTCCCGGATTTTTTTATCCTTAGAATTGTGCTTTTAGTCTCCATGTCACTTAATTCTGCTTTGATTTTGGTTATTTTCTTCCTTGTACTTGCTCTGTGCTGTCTTTGTTGTTATTCCTCCAGTTCTTGTATGTGTAGGGTTAGGTTATTTATTTGAAATGATTCTATCCTTTTTGAGTAGGCCTGTATCACTATCAACCTTCCTCTCAGGACTACCTTCACTATGTCCTATAAGTTTTGCATTGTTTTGTATTCATTTTCATTTGTTTTCAGAAGCTTTTCGATTTTTTCCTTGTTCTCATTATTAACCCATTCATTGTTTAATAGCATGCTATTCAATATCCATGAATTTGAGTGTTTTTAGGTTTTATTCCTTGAGGTTGGCTTCTAGTTGCAGGCCCTTGTCAGAGAAAATGTTTGACATGATTTTAAATTTCCTAAATTTATTGAGGTTTGTTTTGTGTCCTATCATGTATTTTATCTTTGAAAATGTTCCATGTGCACTTGAAAAGAATGTGTACTTTGCTACTTTTGGATGAAAGTATATATAATCAGTTGAGTCCATTTTGATCTGGGGTATTGTTCAATGACATGATAACGTTGTTGATATTTTGTTTGGAAGATCTATCCATTTTGACAGTGGGTATTAAAATCCCCTAGTATGAGTGTCTTGCTGTCTATATCTTTTTTGAAGTTCTTCAAGAATTTCCTTATGTATTTCAGTGCTCCTCTGTTGGGTGCATATATATTTACAATGTTTATGTCTTCTTGGTGGGTTGTTCCTTTGGATTATGAAATGTCCTTCTCTGTCTTTTTATGGCCTTTGTTTTTAAGTCTGTTTTGTTTGATATAAGTATTGCTACACTGGCTTTTTTATTTTCTTTTCCATTTGTGTGAAATATTTTTTCCAACCCTTTACTTTCATTTTTCCTATAAAAAGACCTGTGTAGGTCTTTCGTCCTGAAGTAGGTCTCTTGTAGGCAGCACCTGTGTGGGTCATGCTTTCATATCCATTCAACTACCATTTGTCTTCTTACTGGAGTATTTAATCTACTTACTCCAATATATACTTTAATTCACTATTTACAATATTTACTACTTAATATTTAAGGTTATTATTGATAGGTACACATTCATTTTCATTTTACTCCTTTTGTGCCTGTGTTCTGCTCACTCTTGCTTTTTTTCTTAAAGCAGTCTCACTAGCATCTATTGCTGTGCTGGTTTGGTGGTGGTATATTATTTCGGTCTTATTTTCTCTGGGAAACTCCTTATTTCATGTTTCATTTTAATTAAGAGCCTTACTAGGTAGAGTAGTCTTGATTGCTGGCCTTTGCTTTTCATTATTTGGAATATTTTTGCCATTCCCTTCTAGCTTGTAGTTTTCTGTTGAGAAGTCAGCTTGTAGACTTATCAGGGCTCTTTTTTGTGTGTTAATTCCTCTTTCTCAGCTGCTGCCTTTAAGATTCTCTCCTTGTTTTTGAATTTTTCCTTTTTAAGTATGATTTGTCTTGGAGCGGGACTCTTAAGGTTCCTCTTGATCCAGACCTTCTCTTCTTCCTCTATATGTGTGACTTTTTTCTCTCATCAAATTACGGATGCTTTTCTTCCTTACTTTCTCAAACAGGTTTTCTATTCCTTGCTCCTCTTCTCCTTTTGGTATCCCTATTATATACATAACATTTTGTTTCATATCGTCCTGTACTTCCCTTAACTCCTCTTTGTTACTTTTGAGTCTTTTTTCTTTTTCTTGCTCTTTCTGGGAGTTTTTTCCTACCTTTGTCATATAGCTCACTGATTCGATCTTCTGCTTCATGTAGGCTGCTTTTGATGCCTCCTACTGTGTTCTTCAATTCAGAAATTGCATTCTGTATTTCCTCTTGGCTCTTGTTGATAGTTTCTTCATCTTTTTTCATGCTGGTGTAATTCAGAATAAGTTCCTTGTAGCTTCCATGTAGTTTTTGGTAATTCTCACTGTGCTCATTGAGTTTCCTTATTACTATTGTTTTTACTCAATATCTGATAGTTGACTTGCTTCTATTTCATTTAGCATTTTTTTTCTGAGGATTACTCCTTTCCTTTCATTAGGGAGTTTCTTTTTCTTCCCATTATTTTTGAAACTCTTCTTGTTTTTCTCTGCTTCTTAAATTTATCTGCTTTGATTCCTTGAGTTTTTGGTATGAATTTTTATGGTAGGAAACCTGTGAGATTCAGTGGTGCACTCTCCTTGATTTCCTGAATTTGATGTTCTTGGGATGCCCTTTATACTGTTAATGTTGGCTCTCTGGATGTAATTGTGTTTTGACCATTGTTGAGTCATTCTTTGGTAAATATTTCTCTTCAGGTGGTTGACTAAGGGTCACTCTGCCAACCATGTATTGTATACTGTTGTGCAGGTGCTCACAGAACAAAACAACTAAGCCCAGGGAAACACACATATATACAAAAATATCTGGCCCCCCACAATCTCAGTATCAACAGTAAATGAATCTGTATAAATAAGGATGTAAAGAGAGAAAGACCCTACAAGAAAGGAGAGAATTAACTATAGTATAAATTCTAGTGTCTTAATATGCACAAACTTGCTGGGCAATAAATGAATGTTAAAAAGCTATAGAGGATAGAAAACATCGCTAATCATGGAGAAGACCATAGTAAATTTTGTCTTGGTAGCCTCTAGTATTTACCACTATTTTTTTCTTTCTGCATCCACCTCTGGCTATGGCAGATGTTGACCCTCTATCACCTTAGGCAGCCTGCTCTGAGACTACCAGGGATCTATTGTATGTGGCTTCTCCTTCAGTTGTTAATCCAGTCACTCTGCACTCAGCAGTCAGGCTTAAGCCGCATAGGGCAGGTCAGAATCCCTCCTGGTGTTGGAGCTACTGTTTCCCTTCAGGCTGCTGCTGCTTGGAGGGGAGTGATCTGTCTGAGCAGAATGAATGCTGACATATGGGAGATGACTAAGCACCAGAATTTTAGTGGCTACTCTCTCAGTTTTCTCCCTGAAGTCTCTGTCCAGAGTCTCTCCTCAAATGTCTCTACTCTACTCTGCCTCCCCTTTTATCAGATCTACTGTTTTTGGCTGTCTTCTTTAGTTGTTAATCTAGTCAGTCTGCACTTAGAAGTCAGGCTTAAGCCTCATATGGTGGAGCAGAATCCCTCCTGGGGTTGGGACTATGTTTTTCCCCTAAGGCTGCTGCTATTGCTGAGAAGGGAGTGGTCTGCCTGAGCAGGATTGCTTCGGCCATATGAAGGATGACTCAGCACCAGGATTCTGGTGACCACTCTCTCAGTTCTTTCCCCAAAGTTTTGGTCCCCAATCCCTCCACAGGTGTCTCTAGCCCACTCTTTCCCTGACTTTGCCAGAGCCAGGGGTAACTGGCTGCAAACGACCATTTGTGTCTTGGCCCATTAAATGGTTCTGTGTATTTCCAGCTATCTGGCTCTGGCAAAGAACAATCCTGCTGCTTATTGCCACCGGCTGTTCTCTGTGTACCTTTTGGTCTCTGGTGTTTCAGGCTGGGAATCTCAGGTTAGGGTTTAGACCTCACACTTCTTAGAGGGATCCAATCATTTACTTAATTATCCATGTGACACTGCTACCTGTGGGCGCTCAGCCAGCCTTCTTGAGTCTCCACTACACTTCTTACCAGTCAGTTAGTGCGGATGCTGATTCTTCTTTTTTTTTTATTTTAATTGTTTTTCAGTACAGTTTTCTGTCTTTTACTCCCATCCCATACCACCCCCCAGTGCTCCACTCCCCTCCCCTTTCCAACCCCCTTAGTTTTTGTCCATGTGTCCTTTATACTTGTTCCTATAACCCCCTCCCTTTTTCCCTGAAATTCCCTCCCCTCTGGATACTATCATCCCCTTTTCTATTTCAATGTCTTTGGCTATATTTTGCTTGCTTGTTTGTTTAGTTGCTTAGGTTCCTGTTAAAGGTGAGATCATATGGTATTTGTCCTTTACTGCCTGGCTTATTTCACTTAGCATAATGCTTTCCAGTTCCATCCATGCTGTTGCATAGGGTAGGGGCTCCTTTTTT
>PVKM010007970.1:0-40099 GCA_004027735.1 Carollia perspicillata | reverse complement strand
TTTCTTCCCTGGGCCTCTGGGCCCTTCTCCATTGCATTAGCTAATCTCTAAGGTTTTTGCAGCATTCAGATTGAGACTTCTGAGCATTTGCAATTACAATTATATATTGAAATGTATTTCACAATAAAGGAGAAGAAAATAAGTAACAAGGATTTTTAGAAAGAACGCTTTATAAATGGGTTTAAGAAGAAGAAACATCACATTTCTTTAAGCCTTGTTGATCCAGCAGCTTCAGCACCACCTTGGAGCTCATTAAAAATGCAGAATCTCAGGTCTCATCCCAGACCTGCTGAAATAGAATCTGAATTTTAACAAAACTCTCAGGTAGTTCATCAGCTCTGATCTTCCAAAGAACATAAAAATGCCCAGGGGTCTTATATAAAACTGGCACCTTCAGAAAAGGGTCTTCTCTGTCTTCAGTCCACTCTGGCCACAGACGATGAGTAAGTCCCACAATATCAAATGCCTACAGGGGTCAGGCAAGCAACATAAAATAGCTAAGGTGCCTGGATCTGATGCAATAGGGAGCAGTAGGGACCACAATAAAGTGGGAAGTACTTGTTTCATCTAAAGAGGCCCAGACACAACTCAATATCAGTCAGCTGTTGCCACACAAGAATACAGAGTCTGTGTTGCCACAGCTTATCATTTTTTAAAAAAATTAACCCAGATAGTCCTGACCAGCATGGCTCAGTTGGTTGAAGCATCATCCCAAAACCAAAAGATTACCATTTTAATGCCTGGTCAGAGCACATGCCCAGGTTGTGGGCTCAATCCTCTGTTGATGTACATGCAGGAGGGAGTTGACCTGTGTTTCTGTCTTACACTGATATTTCTCTCTCTCTCTCTCCCATCCCCTCTATCTTGAATGAAATTAAAATTAACCTTAAAAAAAGTTAACTCAGATATTCAGATTTCTGTGTAGAAGATGTAGCCACGATTTCAAAAGCCTTAAAACAAGAATAACCTTGAAGAATTCAAAGCACAAAAGTAGGGTAAGGCAACTGGAGTATGATGAGTAATAGGGGAAGTAGAACAAGCCTAGAAGGGGGAGGTCAGGGTGTTGGCCACTGACAGGAGGCAACAGAATGACATGGCATTTGTTAGTGAGAACAGTGGCTAGAGTCCAAGCCTAGAGTCTAAGCCTTCCCTTTGTTATTTCTGTACCTTAGACAAGTGGTTTCATGCTTATAAACCTCTGTTTCCTTATCTGTAAAATGGAGTTAATGATGGTATTCACTGCTGAGGGTCAATACAAAGAGGCATTGTTCAGTGCAATAAAACATTTAGAAAAGTGTCCAGACCGAAGTCAGCACTCAATAATTGTTTACTGTGATCGTTATTACTTGTTTTCTTCTCTCATTAGCACTGCAAATGTCATGAACACCCGCTGGGTGCCAACCCACACACTAGACTTTACAATGGGTACACCAGCTCCTCCAAAGCTTCCAAACAAGGAAAGAGCACACAAAGATCTGTAGGGGGTTTATTTTTGCAAGGCTTCTTCTCTCAAGATGTCTCGGCCTTCTCTGACCCAGCCTTCGCCATGCTGTTTGTACTCACATTTCTTTTTCCCCGGTACTTTGTTTTGTAGAGTCTGCTCAATGTTCAAGGCCCACTTTCAAAGCAAGGCCATTTATTCATTCAGCAAGCATGTATCTGGCATCAATAGTGCATTAGGCACTGAGCTAGATCTTAGGGATAGAATTGTGAACAAGATCCCTGACCCTGTGGAGTTTTTTTTTCCTAGTGAAAAGGAAAGATGTAAATATAAATAAATAAGACAATGTCAGAAATCAGTAAATTCCACCCAGGTGATAAGATTTAAAAAAAAAAAGGAAGACCATTTCAGGTAGGGCATTCCTGCTATACTTCTAGGTAGAATATCCAGAATTAATTCACCTTGACCAAAGTTTGAAGACCTGAATACTTTATCCATGAGCTCACTGGACAATCATTCATTCATTTGTTTATTCATTCACTCAATCGTTTATTACACAAATAACTATAGATGCCAAAGACTTGCCAAGCCTTCTGCTAAGCATTGGGGAAACAGAATGAAAAGCCATGATTTCTACCTTCAGAGGACTCCCCATCTGATGATGAACAAAAATGTATTAATACACAACTAAATCTGAATGGTTTTTAAAAACAAAGTTTTGAGTGATTTTATAAAAGGCAAACTTCCCCATGGGTTATTGTTCTTGAAGAAATTCAATTAGTCTTAACTTTCTCAACTTCTTGATTCTACAAGTCCACCCAGTTCAACTAATAGTAATTCCATCTAATGAAGAAAAAGGCAAAATTGAAGACAAGACCCACCTGAGAGATCAACCCTGGAGTATTGTCATAAAATTGTAATGCCTGAGATTCTGTTTGTATAAGGATCAGTATGGCTCGAAGTTGTGTTTCCTTAACTGGTCCTGGCCAATGATAAGTATACAGAAATTGAAATAATAAAAAACATGTGCTCTCATGTATAATGCAATCACATTATCACCCTGCCAGGTTTACTTCTACAACCTCATTTATATAATATGCATTATCACCCCATTTTATAAGTAAAGGAGCTGGGGCACAGAGCTATTAATTACTTGCCTGGGTCCATAGTAAGTAAATTGTAGAAACAGGATTTCTACCATACATTTGGCTTCTGGAGTCCATAGTCTTCACATGCTGCAAATAAGAAAATTTTGCAGTTGTTAGAATTTAAAAAGATTTTCCAATACAAGACAGCAGCAGAGTAGGTAAAAATTACACTCACCTCCTCCCAGGACAATATCAAAACTACAACTAAATAACAGAACAATGAATCTGGATAACCATCTGAAGACTAGCTGAACAGAAGTCCTATAACTAAGAATATACAGAAGAAAATACATCAAGACTGGTAGGAAGGGCGGAGGTACAGAAAGGGTTGGCCCCACACCCTGTGAGGTGGTTGAGAATCTGGAGGGATATCTCAGCTGCAAAGTCACCCCCTGAGGAGCAAAGGGTCTCAACCCCAGGTTGGTCTCCCCAGCCCAGAGCACCAGTGCCAGGAAGAGGAGCCCACATAACATCTGGCTGTGAAAATCAGCAGGGATTCCATCCACCCAGGAAGACAGAAGTCTGCTGAAAACACGGGCATCTTCTTAAAGGGCCAATACACAAAATCTCTCACACAAGCACTCACCCTGGGCTCCAACAGAGGTGGTGTGGCTCAGAGGTAACCAGATTCATACAGGATGATATTGGGTTGTGTGGCTTTGAGGAGAGGGCTGAGGGGACAGCCACCAGTGTCCCTGTGTAGAATCCCTCTCCCATACCACCCACAGATACCATCTTTCCTGGGTCAAGCACTCCCCTCCACAGGACAGTAGCTTAGGACCACTCTGCTGACTCCCTGAGGATCCACCCTGCCAAGCTCACACCCTGTGGAGGGATCTTCTGGCAGTGACCAACCTGAGCCTGCACTGCAGTCTTTGTTGAAAAACTCATGAGGAAATACAGGTAAACTCAGGGGGTTCCAGAAACACACAAAGAGAAATTGAGTTGTGTGGTTTTATGATGAGGGCCATTCCCTACCCACCACATGCCCCAAAATTACAACTATTCCTGTACAGAGCCCTCCCTCTACGTGTCCAAATCTTCATCTGCTTTAGCCTGATGAGCTACACTGGCTCCACTTGACTAGTCCCTGAGACCCTGGCCCTACTGCAAAGTTTCCCAGGCACCAGGCATGTGACAGCTGGCCTTAGTGTATATTGAGACTTTTGATGAGTTGCCTCAGACCCAGTGCTGGCACCAAATTAGAATCTATATTGACCTAGTGAACACCACTAGGTGTTCACTACCTGCTCCTACCTGGTGACTCACTGAGAACCTGCCTCACACAACTTGAGTACCACCAGAGGTTCTTCAGTAGCTGAGTGTAATGAGCAGCCAGCAGGTGGCAGCAGATTTGGAGGTACCTTGAGCCTTTTACTGACCTTCCCTAAGCTAAGCACTGGTGGAAGCAGTCTTGGTATGCAGCTTGGCCCCTCCCTCACACAACCAGGCCCAGCACAGACAGCTACCTACCATGGATTGCCTTGTAGCTCCTAATAGGTAGCCCAGGGCTGGTCACAGGCAGTGTCTGATATTGACCCATACTGGAGGCCCTCCCAAAAGGCCCCAGAACAAATATTCTTGATGGCTGGCTTTGCATCACATCAGAACACGACCTGATTAGCTCCACAAGTAGCATACCCAAAGGGAGGTTTCAACAGGCACCACACCCTGTTGGGGAAAATTCTGCTTTGTGGAGTCAGCCTCCACACAACAGCTCCATACACTATGGTTGGAGTCAGTCCTCATAGTCATGAAGCCTGAGAGTCAACTCCACCCACAGATGGATCAAGAGCAATCAAGACAACTACACAGGAGGACTCATATAACCCACAAAAGGGATACTCTAGAGCCCCAGCTCAGGTGATCAAATAGACTGTACCAATGAGTACCACAGGACACCCACTACATAAGGCCATCTTATGAAGGCTGGAAGACATAGAAGATCTACCTACTACACAGAAACAAACACAGAGAGGCAACCAAAATTGGGAGACAAACATGTCCCAAATGAAAGAACAGCATAAATCTCCAGAAAAAGAACTAAATGAAATAGAGGCAAGCAATCTACCAGATACAGAGTTCAAAACACTAGTGATTAGGATGCTCAATAAACTTAGTGAGAACTTCAACAGCATAAAAAAGTACATAGAAACAACAAATAACCTGTTGAAGAATACAATATTTAAAATAAAGAATACACTAGAAGAAATCAACAACAGGTTAGATCAAGCAGAGGATCAAGTCAGTGATTTGGAAGACAAGGTAACAGAAAACACTAAATAACAAGAGAAAAAGAATCTTTTTAATGAGGATATTTAAGGGACCTCTGGGCCAACATTAAATGTAACAATGTTTGCATCAGAGGGGTACCAGAAGGAGAAAAGAGACTGCAAGGAATTAACAGCCTATTTGGAGAAATAATGACTAAAAACTTCCCTAGCCTGGTGAAAGAAAAAGGCACACAAGTACAGGAAGTGCAAAAAGTTCCAAATAAGATGAACCCAAAGAAACCTACACCAACACACATCATAACTAAAATGGCCAAAGTTAAATACAAAGAGAGAATCTTAAAAGTGGCAAAAAGAAAGACAGCTAATTACCTACAAGGGAGCTTTTATAAGACTGTCAGCTGATTTTTTAACAGAAACTTTTCAGGCCCAAAGGGATTGGCATGAAATATTCAAAGGGATGAAAAGCAAGGACTACTCTACCCAGTAGGGCTATCACTTAAAATTGAAGGAGAAATAAAGAGCTCCCCAGACAAGAAAAAGCTAAAGGAGTTTCATTACCACCAAACCAATATGATAAGAAATGTTAAAGGAACTTCTTGAAGAAGAAGAAAAAGAAGAGGAATATACAAAGAATAAAATGTCAGTAAATATGTACTATCAATAATCATTTTAAATGTAAATGGGTTAAATGCTCCAATGAAAAGAAATAGGGTAGATGAATGAACAAGGAAACAAGATCCATATTTATGATGACTACAAGAGACCCACCTCAGGTCAAAAGACACGCACAGACTAAAAATAAAGGAATGGAAATGATCTTTCATGAAAATGGAAATGAAAAAAGCTGGGGTAGCAGTATTTCTATTAGACAAAATAGACTTTAAAACAAAGGCTATAATAAGAGACAAAGAAGGTCATTACATAGTGATAATGGGAACAATTCAACAAGAGGATCCTCATGCACTATTGATGAGAATGTGAATTGATGCATCCACTATGAAAAACAGTGTGGAGTTTCCAAAAAAAAAAAAAAAAAAAACACTACATGACCCAGAAATTCCTCTTCTGAGTATGTATTCAAAGAAACATAAAACACTGATTCAAAAGAATATATGCACTCTTATGTTCATTGCAGCATTATTTATAATAGCTAAGCTATGGAAGCAACCCAAATGCCCATTAATAGATGAGTGGATTAAAAATCAGTGGTTTTACATACAATGGAATATTTCTCAGCCATAAAAAAAAGAATGAAATCTTAACATCTGTGACAGCATGGATGGACCTAGAAGGTATTATGCTAAGTGAAATAAGTCAGACAGAGAAAGGCAGATATCATGTGATTACATTTATATGTACCATCTTAAGAACAATATAAATAAACAAATTTGAAACAAACTCATAGACATAGAGAACAGACTGATGGTTGCCAGAGGGGAGGGGTGTGGGGAACTAGGTAAAAAAAAAAGTGAATAAGATAAGAAATACAAATTGGTGGTTACAAAATAGTCATGGGGATTAAAGTACAGCATAGTAAATATACTCAATAATATTATAGTAACTGTGTATGGTGCCAGATGGGTACTTGAAATATTAGGAAGATCATCTTGTAAAGAATATGACTGTCTAGCCTGGCTGGTGTAGCTCAGTGGATTGAGCGCGGGCCTGTGAACCAGAGGATCGCGGTTCGATTCCCAGTCAGGGCACATGCCTGAGTTGCAGGCCAGTTCCCAGCAGGGGACGCACAAGAGGCAACCATACATTGATGTTTCTCTCCCTCTGTCCTTCCCTTCCCCTCTAAAGATAAGTAAATAAAATCTTAAAAAAAAAAAGAATATGACTGTCTAACCATTATACTGTACAAAATAATACGGAATGTAAACTGTAATTGAAAATAATTTTTTAATTATTTTATTGTTGTTCAAGTAGAGTTGTCTGCATTTTGCCCCCACCACTCCATCTCCACCCCAGCCATCCCCACCTCCTTCCCCTGAATCCACCCCTCTTGACTTTGTCCATGCGTCCTTTATATTAGTTCCTGAAAACCCTTCCCCCCTTACTCCCCCATTATCCCCTCCCACCTGCCCTCTAGTTACTGTCAGATTGTTCTTAATTTCAATGTCTCTGGTTATATTTTGCTTGCTTGTTTGTTTTGTTAATTAAATTCCACTTATAGGTGAGATCATGTGGGATTTGTTCTTCACCACATGGCTTATTTCACTTAGCATAATGCTCTCCAGTTCCATCCATGCTATTGAAAAGGGTAGGAGCTCCTTCTCTCTTTCTGCTGCATAGAATTCCATTGTGTAAATGTACCACAGTTTTTTGATCCATTCATTTACTGATGGCCACTTAGGGTGCTTCCAGCACTTGGTTATTGTAAATTGTGCTGCTATGAACATTGGGGTGCATAGGTTCTTTTGGATTGGTGTTTCGGGGTTTTTAGGATATAATCCCAGCAGTGGAATTGCTGGATCAAAAGACAGTACCATTTTTAGTTTTCTGAGGAACTTCCATACTGTTTTCCACAGTGGCTGCACCAGTCTGCATTCCCACCAACAGTGCACTAGAGTTCCCTTTTCTCCACATCCTCTCCAACACTTGCTTGTTGATTTGTTTATGATGGCCATTCTCACCAGTGTGAAGTGGTATCTCATTGTGAAAAATAAATTTTTTAAAAAAATGAAAAAAGAGTTTCCTCATAAAATGGACGTAATACACTCAAGGGATCTTTCCCTGAAACTACAAATACCACACTCACTTTGTTAATAAACAACTATTTCAGCAACTCAACATCATCTATTATATTGAAGCTAATGTCATTAATTTGGATATACACTGAGTGAGTCTTGAAAATGAGTAGAAAACACTCAGGCTCCCAGCAGAAAGAGCCACATGGGCACATGCAGAGAGACTAAATAGATTATGACACATTTATGTACCTGCAGGTCCTTGAATGTGGCTGGAGTGTATGGTGTAAGGAAGGGGCAGCAGAACGTGAGGCTGGAGAGAGAGGGAGAGGCAGGGGCCAGGCTTCAGAACAGACTTTGAGTGAGCATTAAGCCTAGCCCTGCTTGGAAATTAGCTGAGAGTGAGAGCTGGAAGTCAACTTCAGATTCAGTCATTCTTGAGGAAGTGCCCAAGATGTATTGGGATTACTATCTATTGCTGGCACCTGATGGGCAACATGCATGTAAGCAGTGTCTATTTCCATTTCACTTTGGAGGGAATAAGAACAAAGCAAAACTGCAAAAGGAATTTTCTCAAGTACCTGTTGGAGCAGTGAGGTAGTTTCATGGAAACTGAAGGTCAATTCACAGGACCTGAAGGTCAGCAAAGCTGCCTCCTGTTCTGGTTATTCACTGTGTGCAGAGAATTTTGTTTTTGCCTACATTACAGGGGCACTTGCCCTGCACCTTTATCTATTGGCATTTTCTGTGAGTCATACCACTACCCTATTTTATAAACCATACATCTCAAGGAGCTTACACTACAGAATATTTGAAAAGTGAGATTAAGGTGGAGAGAGATGGTCAGACCATATAGAAAGATCAATGTGATGATCATGTGGAGAATGGCTTAATGGAGGTGAGATGGAGGTGGGACTAAGAAAAAGAAAACTCATGAACTCAGGCAGCGCTAGTGGGGGTTGGCAAGGAGCAGAGAGACTCTATAAGTATTCCGAATTTTAGGACCCAGTGATAAACAGCTCATGAAGAAGAGAAAAGGAGACTATGAGGATGCCTGGGTTTCAGGTTTTGGGGCCCTGATTGTGTCGTATAAGGAGATGTGGAGTAAACCAGGGGCATCTGGTTTGGAGGGAAGGCATGTGAAATGTTCAATAGGTAATGAGAGGGAAGGATCTGGGACTCAAAAAAGACCGAGCTAGAAAGGGATGTACAGATAGAACTAATAGATTAACTCACCCAGGGGCAAGAGAGAATAAAATGCTAGAAACACCAATATCCCAGGGGGCTGAAGGGAGGGAGGCCAAAGAAAAGCCTGAGAGGAACAAGTGCAGGAGAAGCAGCTCAGGCTGGGATCCCAGGGCACAAAGAGGCCATTGCAGGAAGGACAGTTGGTCAATGCCATCACACATTCCAGGACTTATGCCAGCAAATGCGCAGTATCAGCTGGATTTAGATAATAGGGGTTGATGTGACATTTTCAAAGCAATTTCAGTGAATTGATGGAATGAAGCTGGATGTCAATGGATTGAGGATTCAGTCAGGAGATGGAAAATGGAGACAGTATCTTGGACTAAGTAGATATTCTGTGGCAGGAAGGGAAGCAATAAGACAATAGTAGTTATTTTCAACTCAGGCTGATTATAAAATCACCTGGGAGAAGTTTCAAAACATATTGATTCCTGGGCTCACCCCACCACAGACAGCATTAATTGTTCTGTGGCATGGCCCAGGAATCTGCTTTCAAAATCTCCTGCTGTTGGTGCTTGAGGACCTCTGTGCAGGCATTGACAGAGTGTTGTTACAAAACTGTTTTTCCATACTTGGAAATGGTGATGGCAGACAGCAGACAGACCAAGGATAAAAGTGCAGCAGAAAAGACAGGCACCAGGGCAGAACTCCTGAGTAGGTGGAGGACCTGCTCCAGATATAAGGGAGTTCTCCTTTCTTATAGGCTTTTCCTCTGAAATGAGGAGTGGGGAGGAGGAAGGTGTGAGTTCCAGGTTGGGGGCGGGGGAGGAAGAAGAGGGAATTTTCTTGCTGACTATAATTTTATCGTAAACCAGAGGAGGAAATGGTGCCAGTGAGCTTAGTAAGAAGAAAGGATAGAGCTCTGCCTAGAGTGGACTTACAGAAGGAGGCAACCCCCGGCTGAGCCTGAAGGCCAGGAGTTTGTATGTGAGCTCCACTGGAAGATAAATTCCATGAGGGTAGTGCCTTTGTCCATACTGGTCACTGCTGTGTCACCAAGACTGAACCTGGTGCACTTGGGAAATGCTGAGATGCATGAGTGTGTTGAGGTGCCAGTCTGAGACATTTCATTTTCTCAGCACCATTTAGTAGTCCAGGGATACAGCTATAAAATGACTCAATGAAGCTGGGGTGTAGGGTTCAAGGGTAACCTGGCCCAGTGTGAAAGATGAGTCCTGATCATGGGGCTCAGAGAGCCATGAAAGAGATGGTGGTGTGGGTGGGATTTATCTTGAGGGCAACAGGCAACGAGACAGGAGAAACTAGGACAGATCTGCTTTTCCAAAACTTCCCTATGGGCTTTGAGGAGATTACTGTGGGGAGAATGAGAGGCATTACAGTCATCCAGGTGAGACATGAGAGTCACATAATCCTGGGAGACTGGATGGGAGAAGAGAGTCAGTTTCAAGAAGGCAAATTCCAAACCAGTCTTTATAGTAATTGCCCAAATCCTGGCCTGGTGGCTTTGAGGGCCAATGAGCACTTTGTCTATTCTGGGGGGACACTGGGCTGAGATGTCTGAGAGCACACTCCATAGAGCCAGGTAACCCTCTCCTTCTCAGGGGGCCCTGTTGCCTCAGCTGGATGGGAACCACCTCTCCTCTGCTCACCAAATTGCTATGCTGCATTTAAAAGCCAAAGAGGAAAATAAACCCCAGCCCAAGGAGGAAGTGGTTTTGGCATTAAATAAAAGGAATGTTTTCATCCTGTAATGAAAACGCTGTGATCTTGGAACACAATTTGCATAAACAGACAGTTTGGCTATAAACAACTTCACCAGTAACTAGTATTTACATATAGAACAATTCAGTCAAAACCCAATTAAAGGCTCTGATGGATTGGGGATTGTCAAAATATTTAAAAGGCTTCACAGCAGCCAGGAAATTTATATGTCTAGGTTGGATCAGGAGTTCCTGATTTCTCCTCCCATCTGCTTTTTCTCAGGCCTCCAGCTTCCTACTAGACCTGGTAACCCCCAGACCACACTCCAGTCTAGCAGTCTGGCCCCGAATAGGAGAGAGAGATCTCTAAGGAACCCACTGATCTTGGGAACTCAGAAAGAAATCCACAGAGAAGGGAACAGGGTCCAGGCCAAGGTTGCAGCCTTGCCATGTGGAAAACAGTGACAAGAGTCCCTTGAAGAGTTTGGGCACGTGACACTGTCAAGAGGATCCCAGCAATAATGGCACCTAAGGTTGGGCCATCAGCCCTACTATGGTTGCAAGTGTCAAAGCTTCATATCGATTGGTTGAGAAGCCAGATCAGTGGTTGTGCCCCCTGCCTGATGGGGAAGAGCTGTTCTAGTCAGGAATGGAGTCCAGGCATAGAAACCAAGTCAACCTGTTGGGAAAATTAGGGATGGATTTCATAGGAGAAGGAACCAAGGGGCAAGAGGTTCACCTGGGACATGCTGGAGACGAGCAGGCCTAAGGCAGGTGGATTACTAGGGAAATCCTCCAAAGTGCTCCTGCAGGCAGCACAACAGGATCTGCTGAGCCTTTGGAAGCCTCCAGCTCAGAGAGGCTAGGGAAGCCAGAGCTGATAGGGCAAAGATCAGTATCCTGGTCCTGGGAAGGGCTACAGTACCCACTCTGACACTGATGCTCTGGAGGGAAGGAAACTCAAAGGGTGTCTTTTATAATGCAAGCTGTACCTGGAACCGTGAAGGCCAATAGCATAGAGCAAGATCTGATGCATAGATGGAAGGAAGGGAAAATAAGGAGGGAGGGAGGGAGGGAGGATAGCAGAGACAGCAAGTCCCAGAATCTTCCAGAAGTGGCATATTATGGCCCCACCAAGGCCTCAGAAAGGTTACAGTAACAGACTATTGATTTCTGTTCTTAGACTGGGAAGTGCAGAGCAGCAGTAGATAAGCTACCCTTTGCCACTCCCAAGGAAACTGATCTGTCTTGCTGCTATCTAGCAGATTCACAACCATGGATTTTTGTGCCTTTCATTCCCAAGATTTTAAAATATTGAGTGAGTACTTACTATGTGCCAGACACTTTGATGAGCATTTTGCACATGTGATCCCTTATAAATTCGTTATAATAGGAAGAGGTGTCTGATGTAACAAATAAGCTCCACAGCCTCCAGATGTTGGTGAGCTGTAGCCATCACTGTGAAGGTGTCACTTTCATAGTGCAAAAAAACAAAAGAACCCCTCACTATGTACCAGCCTAATATGAAGTGCCTTACATTCATAATTCCATTGAATTCTAAAACATCCCTAAGAGGAAAGCACTATTATTCCCATTTTACAATGAGGAAACTGAGGGTCAGAGAGTTGAACCCCTTATTCAAGTTGATATGACTGGAAAGTAGGGGAAATGAGACTCTCTTTGGATATGAAGCCTCTTGCATCAGACTAGGTGCTTCTGGTTTCTGACTATGGGTCATCTTATTTTAAAGTGTCCCATTGCAACTGTTGACATCCTAGTTTGGAATGGATAAAACAAAACTAAACTGACTTTACCCTATTGCTCTCTCATCACTAAATTGCAGCCTTAGTACTGCCTGTCCTCTCACCTCTTGCATCCCAGCTAAATCCCTAACCTCCCACCAAGCCAAGCCATGCGGGTCAAGGGTACTGGAGGAAGAAATGGAGATATATGGACATTTTTTTCCTTCATTTGGGCTCAAGCCCATTGCTACTTAATGTTGAAAGGTAAACAATTCAAACTTTTGTTCCTGTAGATCAGGATTACAAATTCCAATAATATATTCATCACCACCAATTTCTGTTATACAAAAAAAGGTGACATATATTGTTTCGATTCAACTTAATATATATTTATTGATCATGTACTGTCAAGGAACTGTTCAATGTTAAGGAATTTTGTGTTGTTTCTCAAAGTGAAGCCTCAGTTTATCCACTGAGTGAACTGGTGTAATTCAGAGGTAGGCAAACAACAGCCATAGGGCTGGCTGCCCCATGTTTTGGTACAGTGTCATAAGAACACAGCCACCTCATTCATTTAAAGCTGTCTGTACCTGCTTTCACCCAGCTGAGTTGTTGCAGCTGAGCCTTTACAGACAGCATAGCCTAGAATATTTATTACCTGGCCATTTACAAAAAAGTTTACTGACCCCTGACCTAGATGGTCTGAGGTCCTTTCCCACCTGGACGTTTCTTAGATGTATGTTTTGTTCTGAAGGATGTAGAAATTCAGTGGCATTCCAAAGAGGATTTCAAGGCAGAAGGAATCTGGCCTCTGCTCTTTCTCTCCACCTCTCCATACATAAAGCATAATCACATCTTTGATTCCCTTTCCCCAACTTGAGCTGGGGCCCACTGGAGCTGTCCCTATCTTCACTGTGTTCTTGCAGGAGGGAGCTCTCTCTCTCACCAGTCTTCTTAGCCTCCTTCAGTCAGATATTCTATCACTGCCTTCCAGAAACTCCTAGATAAGAATGGCGGAGGAGCCACTGCTTTCAGAGTGTTCTCTGGAGAACTCAGAGCTATAAGGAAGATGAGAAGGGGTTGGTTGTCCCATAAGGTAGTGAGTCCCCCACCACTGGAAGTGTACAATCAAATGGGACTGTGAAAGCTCCTCAGACCCCAGATCTTGAATTTTGCAGCTTCTCAAACACTGTCCTAACTCAAGTCCATATAGTCACAGCCCTCAGTATGTTCAGCAGACCCCCCCACCAAGTGACTTCCCTACCTCAGGGCTGGTATCCTCTAATCTATCCTCCAATAGCAGCAAGTGCCAGCTTTACAAATTCCAAATTTGATCTTGTTTTCCCCAGAACTAAATTTCTTCAAACGTTGCATATTGCACCCAGGATAATACCCAAACCCTATCTTAGCATTTCTTCATCCTTTGGTCCTACTCAGATGAGCTCAGATGAATTCTGAGCTCATATACATACCCCACCTCATAGACTCCAATCAGATCTACCAGCTATTTATTCTCCAAACACGCCAACCCTGTGTGCCTTTCTACATTTCTGCAGGTACACACTTTCCTCATCTTGTGCATGTGATAAACTCCTATGTATTCTTCAAAACGCAGCTCAGATGTCCTTCTTCTTGATTCAAGATTTTATTTTATATTCATTTCTATTTACTAGGTCCCTTTGATGTACATCTTGATCATAGACCTATTTAGAACATATAACATTGTGCTAGAGTGAGTTCCTTGCAGAAACATCTCCCCCAGTGGATCAAGTTTTTTAAGGAAAGAGACAGTGACTAATTCATATTCACATGCTTAGCCCAGGGCCTTGCACATAGCAGATGCTCAATAAATATTGAATGAATGAATGAATGAATGAATGAATGAATGAATGAATGAATGAATTTTAACAAAGTTGAGACTCTAGGAGATCGAGCAAGTTGACCAAACCAGGTCTTTGACCCATGTAAGGATCTCATAGCTCTGTCTTGAGTAGCTCCTGAGCACACTGCCCTTTCTCTTGAAAAGCCAGATCTGAACAATCTCCTATTCAATCTTTTCCCTTCTTGCTATAAACTTCTTGAGTTTTGCCTGCTACTACTTTTCTGAATCCTGAGTTCAACAGAACTGATTATAGACCCAAGTCTGTATGGGCTCTATGCATGACCTTGGATAAGGACTCTACAGCTCCCAAGTGGTCAAACATATACAGCAAGTCAAGCACAAAGCTTCAGTGGGACCTAGTGCATGAACATGCATTCAGACACCAAGCTCCAGGCTCCTCGTCACTGCTTTGGAAATATATATTCTCTTCATCAAGATTCCTTAAAGACCATCTAGTCTAGCAACCTCTTTGTTGCTTAATTTGATACCTGTGACAGTGGGACTTGCCTCTCCAGATACCCTAGCCATGGGGGATTTTAACAAAAGTAATAACACTAATAACAACATGTTTACGGATTTTTTTTATTTACAAGGGACGACAGTAATTTCTGATTCTCACAAAAAATTACAGCCATAAATTAATGTCCTCAAGTACAGATGTAACTCATCCCCAATTGTCTAAACAAAGCCCCAGAGCTGAGTGGCACTGCACTGGCCTAGCTCAGGAAGCCATTCTATACATGAAAGTGACTCAGTCCAGGGACTGAAATATACTCACCAGCCTAACCTGGGCCACATGCTCGCCTCTGAAGCTGGAGGTGTTGTCAATCCTGACTCAACCTCATGAACTAAAACTAGAGGACAGGTGATTTTCCCAAAATAAAATTTGGTTTCTGTTACCAAAAAGTGACTTAATGGATGCCAGACAAGCACAAATATGTCCTCTTCAGTGATTTTTTGGAGCTACGATTTCTACATATAAAAACTAAGGAAAGAGAAATAAAAAGGATTGTACAACTCCTGTTATGCCATTATAGCCCTGTGATTTTCACCCTCCTCAAAGACTCTGACCTCTGAATCCATGCCACTATCTGCCCTGGTCCAGGGCATTATTTCATACCTACACTGTGGTAACTGTGTCCTCACCGGGCTGCCTGCCTTCCTTGCTCTCTTCTAGATGATGGCATCCCTCCAGTGCCCTACAGCCAGATTAATCTTCCATTTCAGCAGAGTTCAGGGAGCTATGGAGCCCAGTGGTGTTTAACTTGGCTTGCACTCAACCTCATGAATTTAAAGGCCATCTGAGCTGGGTCATTCATCTGTTCCTTCTCAACTCCCCATGGTGAATATATTTCCACACCCGCCTTTGCAGTACCCAGCCAACTGAACTGCTTGCATATTTCTTTCTCAAGAAAGCTCAGGGGGTGGCGGGGGGGACATATCCAACCCTAGAAGTTGGAACCTTCTCTCTATTATCTCATAAAACATCATGTTCATATCATCATTTCAATCCAGAAAGAGGATTTGCCGTGTGAGCTCTGAGATGCATACAAATCGCCTTTCTAAACCTCTGGCTACAATAAGCAAACTTTCAAAGCTGACAGTTTTCTTGATAAATACCTAATAAAGCTTAAATAATTATTGAAAGCAGACAAATGAAAGAGGAGAATGGTGAGAGGTGTTGTGGTGATAAATCATAGGGAAAAAGACAGAGCTGCTGCAATTGAGGGTGAAGCAGATTCCAGGATTGCGAGACAGACTCAGAGGAAAGAACTGGGGACTCTAAGGAACTGGTGGAGAATGAGTGTCTGGGGAGCCAAAGAGATGGTAGATGGGCTTCTCTTTGGGGGGCATTAAACACACAATAAGCCCTGCTTGGGTTGCTCAATTGGTTGGAGCATCATTCCATACACCAAGAGGTTGAGGGTTCCATTCCAAGTAATATCAGGGTACATACTTAGGTTGTGGGTTCAATATCAGGTCAGGGCACATATAGGAGACAACTGATCCATGTTTTTCTCTCTCTCTAAAATCAACAAATATATCCTCCAGCGAGGATTTTTTTAAAACACTCAATGTGTGACCTTTTTCAGCTCTTCTGGAAGAAAGAGGGTTGAAGCAATATACTCGTCTGCCTCCTTGTCTGTTCCTGACTACCCACACCTCACTATTTGTAAGCTCACCCAGCCCCAGTTCCAATCTTGAGGCTGTAAGAATTCAAATCATCCTAGAATGCTATCCCCTGAATGTAACCCACAGTCACCACCTGTGACAGACATCAGGAAGGTGTTCCAAACTTATTCATTCACTCAGTCAGTCACCAGTTGCACAAACATGAAGCATCACCTATGTGCCATAAATGCACAGCACACTTTCTGTCTAACCAGGGATGGTTGTGGGAGCAGAATACTAAACAATGCTACACACTGAAAATAGAAGCCCTGTGAGTTCACAGAAGCTCAATCTGGTCCTGGGCAAGTGTGGGTGAGGAGCTTCACAGGAAAAAGCACTTAAATTGAAGCTTGAAAGAAAAATAGCAATAGGAGGAAGGATGCGTCAGGCAACAGGAATAGCAAATGCAAAGGCCCAGGGGTGTAAGAGTTTGGTTAAGAGAAATCCTGAGCCCTTAGCTCCACACCCACGCTAACATGTGAAAACTCCCACCCCCTTAGGATTCTTCCCCCAGGGGTAGGTTCTGATTCCCATTTCTGAGTGTATTGCTAAGTTGCCATTTACTAGAGTAGGTTTTCTGATGCTCATTTTAGAGATGAGGACACTGAGTCTTAGAACTGGTATGGGCAGGTTATTTTGAACTCTATCCTCCAAACACTCACTTATGCCTTTTTTCCTTTCTTACTCTTCACTCACACTTAGCAAACTTCCCTAATTATTCAGAATACTTTGGGGAAAGTATTCTCCCTGTCCTGCCGGATTCCCAGCTGGGGACCAAAACTATCCTGAGTTCCCAGCTGAGTGGCTTCGCAGTGATTGGATGCCTCTTTAATGCCTTCCCTGATATCCAACTATCACTGTGCACACACACATGCCTAGACTTCTGGGCAGGAGTTTGGGGAGGGGCCTACCCAAGCACATACTCTGTACCGATGAGAACGGCTGCAAGGCTGCCCTTCCCCGTTGACCCATCCCCACAGGCCCAGCACAATGAGGCACCGTGATTCCAGCTGGGATAGAAACAAACCAAGAATCCATGTGACAGCTGAAGAAAGGTGCATGGTGCAAATGCCTTATTAGCCCCTCTGATATGGTGTAAGCATAAAACAAACGATTGGATTTGGAATTTTAGGAGTCACTAGATTCTACCCAGCTTCTCATCCCTAAATACATTGTGTACAAAAGAGATCTTCAACTCCTCCCCCTGCATCATGTAACCCTTTGGGAAGGAGATCCCACAAACCCCAGACTCTGTCTGCAGTGAGAACAGTCAGTCTGACACAGAGCAGGCTGTGTGGACTGTAGACACACAAAACATGCATCTGATGAACGCTATCTAGAGTATCTTATCTGATAACACATGTGCCTTGAATTAATAAGGAAACCATCTCCTCCACACAGCTGGCACAAAAGAAGCTGGCATGGTATTTTCCATGTCCCTCCATTACCATTTTCCCCTGTCAGCTCTGGCCTGTGAAACCTTTAACTCACAAGTGACTCCACATCCAGATTGTGATTCCCGGGATGTGTGGCTGGACCATTTATCCCCTTTATGGATCCCTGACACATAACCTACTTGGTGGATTTTATTTGCATTGATCACATTTTATGGTATGATTAAATTTGTATGGAAGAGAATCAATTAGTTGTGTTTTATACTTATTGAATGCACTTTATAGTCAGACAAATGAACTCTCTGCTATTAGGTTGATTTACCCAGTGGCAGGAGGCTTGCTGGGCTGGGCAGGGTCCTGTGCCCAGCTGGTAGGAGGGAGGTTGTGATGGGTGGGGCTGAAGGAGCTGGCACCTCTGAGAAACAGACTTCATGCACTGACTCAGATGGCCCCACAGGTCATTGTGGAGTCTGGGTGACATTTCTCTGGAGAGTAAGTACAGACTCCTGGCTCTATATAAACATCTGGGGCTGACTGAAGCTTTCTCTGAAAAGGAAACATTTCTCCCGCAGAATGGAAAGATCAACAGAGTAGAATTTACTTCTAGCTCCAGCCCTTTCACTGTGCTTCTGTGAGATTTGATCAATCTTTTAACTTCTTTGAGCCTCAGAAAACAAAGATGATGATGATGAGAAGAAGGAGGGGCAGGAGAGAGGGGGAAGGAGGTCATCTCCCCTCTTATTTGTTGTGAGGGTGAAAGGTGAGAGTATGTATGAAAATAATTTATAAATTGTAAACTAACATTTATATGCTAGTTTTTCTTTTAAATGAAAAACAGGACAAACGCAGCATTGTGTAACACAAGAGTAATTTGGAATCAAAGGACATAGTTTGAAACGCTGTTGCTGCCCAGGTGTGTGGCTTTGTGGACATCATTTAACCTCTCTGAGCTACGTTGTCTCATCTCTATAATGGAGATGATTATCATGGTCCTGATGAAATATCTCAGAAAGCAGTGTTTTTCTGACCACCTTCATAAAAATAGCAGACAGCCTCCTCATTCTCCATCCTGTGAGTCTGCTTTATTTTTTTCCACAGCATTTATACTAGTTTGTTCGGGCTGCCAAGACAAAAGACCAGAGATGGTGGCTTAAATGACAGAAATTTGGTGTCTTGCAGTTCAGAAGGCCAGAACTCATGTATAAAGGTATCAGCAAGGTTGACTTCTCCTGAGGCCTCTCTCCTTGGCTCACAGAAGGCCACCTTGGCACTGTGTGTTCTCACATGGCCTTTTTTCTGTGCACATGCACCCTGGCCTGGTATCTCTTTTAGTGTCCAAATGTCCTCTTCCTATGAAGACAGCAGTCGGAATGGATTAGGCCTCATTTTAATTTAATCACCACTTTAAAGATCTTATCTACAAATATAGTCAGAGTCTGAGATACTGGGGTTAGGGCATTAACTTACAAATTTTGGTGGGAGGGACACAATTCAGTTCCTAGCAGCACCTGACATTCTATCACTTATTTATGTACAATCATTAACTCTCTATGAGAGACCTTCTTTTCTTCACCACATGTGTCAAATGCTTAAAACAGTGCCTGGCACGTAATAGCTGCACAACACATATTTGTTGAACGACTTCATAAGCAGAGCTTAGTGTAATGACAGTTCCAATGCACTCTGGTTCCAGCACGGAGACACCACCAACAGGTGGGCTGCAATAGATCATCTCTGAAAATCCTTCTAATCACTGGCCCCCTGAGTAGCTTGTGTTGCCCCCTGAGCAGTGCAAGTGGAGAAAACCCCATGACGTGTTTATTTAATACTGTCATTCCCAAACTCATGAAAGCTTTGAGTTTCAGGGTTACAAAGGAATTTAAAAATCATCATATTCCACTTAAAAACCAGTGGAGGGAACCCCTTTATAACCTTGACCCTTGATAACTTCTCCATCACCAAGTCCAGGGACTGGAAACAGCCAGTTCTGTGGTTAGAACATGGTATTTTGTGCACATAACATGCATAAACAAGGATGTTCTTTTCAGAACTGCTCATAATAGTGAAAAATGAAAACAAATTTTATTTGTAGACAAACAGATGCAAACTGGTTTTCCATGCAGTAGTGGTAGTTTTCAGGAGTTCAAATAAATTCATTAAAACTACCTGCAGCAAAATGGATGTGTCAAAAAACACAAAGTTGATGTATGTAATATGGTCCTATATACACAGTGTTCATTTGTATGGATTTTCTCTATGTAAATATAATTCAAAAATAATGTGCACTGTGTGCAGGAAAGGTACAAAACATGCATGGGGAGGGTGCCCACAAGCCTCAAAGTAGTGGTGACCTCTGAGAGTTAGCATCAGGGGTAGGGTATAGGAAGAGATAAAGGGAGGTGTAGGGAACAGGAGTCTATAACTCTCTCTGCATCATTAATTTATTTAACAAAAAAAAGCCTGAAACAAATACGGCAGAATGTCAACATCTGTTGTATCTTGGTGGTAGCTGCATACAAAAATGTATTATTTTCTGCCCTGGCTGGTGTAGCTCAGTGGCTTGAGCGCGGTTCAATTCCCAGTCAGGGCACATGCCTGGGTCCCCCCAGGGGACCCAGTAGGGGACACATGAGAGGCAACCACACACTGATGTTTCTCTCCCACTCTTTCTCCTTCCCATCCCCTCTCTCTAAAAATAAATAAAATATTTTAAATGTATTATTTTCTGAACATCTCTTATGTTTTAAACATATCTTTTTATATATATTTTAGTGAACACAAGAAAGTGGCATCTTTAAATAAACTTATACTGGACCCCACATCCTTTCAACCACTAGTCCTATTTCTGACCACTGGGGCCACTCAGAATAAATTTTATTCCTCTCCCACGCCACATCCATGGTCTTCCTAGACAGGGGAAATATGCCAGTGATCTCGCTGCCAGCCCTGTGGCCAATATTTTGACTGAATTGCATCTGAACATACAGAATCTCTCCTCCCTCTACTTACTAAGTCAGTCCATACATGCAGAGTACGTGTAGATGAGCACCAACACTCCTTCGAGCTCATTGTCCAGTGAGAGAAACAGAACAACCAGAAACCCACACTGCTATGTTCCAATCAGAGAGCCTGAGCAAAGAGCTGGAAATTAGAGGATTATATGACCGATAAGAAAGTGAGCTGGAAGGCTGGGGACACATAGCTAGAGAGGGTGACCACCAAGTGAGCAACGAAGGGTGACCAGGGCACTCCTAGAGTGGGGGGAAGCCAGGGAAAGTATCCCAAAAAGAGGGACATGGCATGAAAAGGACAGGCTTATTTGACAAACGGGAGTACTTTTGGCAGGTCTGTACAGAGGGCACATAATGGGATCATTTTCTAAGGCAGTGAAGATTCCATGGACTAATCCATATCACCCGTGCGAATGTCTTCATGTGTAACTATGATTACGAGTCTTGTAAGACTTGTTAAGAGAAGATGCTACAACTAAGTGGACATACAGGCAGCTGGTGTATGAATGCACAGGCCTTTACAAACGTAAATGTTCCTTGAATTCTATGAAATCCTAGCTCTCTTTCTTGTGTTGTTGAAGCTGCCTAAGTCCAGTTCTTTATGCACCAATACTGATGTTCTCTGTTGCATGGAAATTGTATTTTTTGTGTTCTGATTGCTTTTGTAAGACTTTGCAGTGTTCAATTGGGGGACAAATAGGAAATAAAATAGATGATGCCAGAAGGACCAGATAATAAAAGCCCAAAACACCTCACTAAGAACTTGAGCTTTATCAAAAAGGCACTGGTGAAGGTTCTTCGAGCAGAGGCATGAGTGGCTGTAGTCAGCCCATGGAAAATGGAGTGGATGACTGCTGTGTCTTGGGCAGTGCACGGGGGTGAATTAAATTAAGGATAATTACAAACAACCCCGTAAACTTTAGCAGTTTAGCACAACAAATGTACATGCCTTGCTCAGTTCAAGGTAGTTTTCCTGGATGTCTATTAATCCCTCACAAACGTCCAGGAACTCAGGACCCTTCCATGTTGTGCCTCTGTCACCTCCAGTCCTGCCTGCCAAGGTAACTGTGCTCATCTTTGTTGAGCTGGCAAAAGGGGAGAGAGCCTGGACAGGCAGGAGGAAAGGGTAGAGGCCAATCTGGAAGTGGCTCACATCACTGCTGTTCACATCCTTTTGAGCACACCTCAGTCCACAGCCACATGCAAGGGTGGCAGAGAAACGTAATCCAGTGATGTTCCCAGATTAGAAGGTATTTTTAAAAAACCACTCAGGGGAGCCGCCCAGCACTTAGGGTGGAGTTGCCTGCTAATGTATAGGGATTCTAAGCAGATAAGTTTGTCCTTTTTAAGAAAGGAAATTGAGAGGCAGACGCACAGGAAATCAGAGATGCAGCCCCTTACCCAGTGAAGTTTCACAGGAGGAAAGTAACAGAGCCTCAGTGATGCGGGGAGGGCAGAGTGGGGTCCAGAGAGGGACACAGAGGCATGACTAGGGGACTGTGCTCAGAGGAGAGGAACAGAGAGGAGGAGGCCCACACATACCAGGTTCAAGAATAGTTGTGAGTCAAATAGGTTAATATTCAGGGAACTGGAAAAACACAGATTTTGAAGAACAAAACCAGGCTGAGGATCAAAAGCCAGAAAGTATGGACTCCTTCATCCAGCAGATAAAAGTTTTTAATACAGAAAGCTGAACTGACAGGGGCAGAACCCTG
This sequence comes from Carollia perspicillata, assembly GCA_004027735.1. Classification (NCBI taxonomy): domain Eukaryota; kingdom Metazoa; phylum Chordata; class Mammalia; order Chiroptera; family Phyllostomidae; genus Carollia; species Carollia perspicillata. Next base: position 17,761 of record PVKM010007970.1, on the reverse strand, counting down.
ATGATGAGAGGCATTGCCTGCCTCTTAGTAATAATTAGCATTTATCAAGCATTCACTATATTCCAGGCATGTATCTAAGTACCTACATGTATTATCTCATTTAATTTTCACAGTAACACCATAAAAGAGACCAAGTGATAAATGCTATTTTATAGATGGGAGAAATGAGATATCAAAAGTGACTAATTTGCTCAAGACCTCAAATTTGGTGTCTGGCATTCGCATCAGAGAGTCAAACTTCATAGAAACCTTAGCCAAGGAAGTCACTAGGAGCAACAAATGCTTTACTCTCCTGCAGTAATTTCTACCTGTCAAATTTGACATTTGCCCTCTCAGATTTTGTTAATTTGTTGTGTATTCATATTGGTAAGGTGTGCTCACAGCTCTTCCCCCTGAATCGTGCCACAGCACTAGGGGGTAATTGTTATAACTCTCCTTCTCTTGGATACCATGAAAGAGAAACCCAGAGACAGCAAGAGATGCACCCAAGTCCCCTAGCTCATTAGTGACACACTTTGGACGTGGATCTCCTGCTTCCCAGGTCAGTGGACTTCAGCCATAACAGGGTTTCAGAACAGTGCTGCCCATCCAGCTGGGAGCAGGAGGTGACTGGAGAGGGGGCAGAGAGAGGTTAGGCATGGAACATTAAAATTATAACATTTTAAGATAAAATGTCCCATCTTCCTTTCCCAGAAATCCACGCTGTTTTCCAAGAGCTGATCTCCAAAGAAAACCCCCTCCCTGGAGCTGAAGTGAGAAATTCCTTGTGTGCTGCACCAAAGTCACGTTCAGGCTCAGGAAATAACACTTTAATATGTTAATCCATCTGTACCTTTCTTCCATCCCTAGAAATGCCCCATGATGTTTATTCCATTCACAGATCATTCAGGGTGACCTACATACTGCCTCAGAAGAGAGATGTCCCAGCTGTGGCAGCTTCAAACACACTATAACAGTCAAAAGGCCCTGGAGGAATGTATAGTGAGGTAAGCATCCCAAAAACATAAAAAGACACACTCCCAGCCTAGATATACATTCACCAGGCTTGAGGGATGGGGGGAAGTAGAGATAAGAGTTTGACCTCAGTGAGTGAATGAGAAGGGACTGCATGCCCTACCCCCAAGGTGAAGTTCAGAGTAATGATAGGGAGAACTGCAGAATCCCAAGATATCTGTGGGGACCCAAGAAAAGAGAAGACTTTTGCTTTCCCTCCCAGGATGGAAGTCCCAGAATATGGCAGCACCCCAGAGCTCCTACACCAGGTGTTGGGGAGCAGAAAAACAATGTTCATGTGATCTGTGCAGGAGGCCCAGAAACCTGGCATGGAATGAGGACACCAGAAAGTCCCCACATGCCCCAGGCAGAGAGAAGAGTGACGTGGAAAGGTGTGAACTATGGAGTCTTGTTCCTGGGCATGAAGGAAGATGCAGCAGTGACCTGGATGGACCAAAGACAAAACCACATGAGACCATACATAGCGCAGGGGCAACCAGCAGAGACAGATGACAACACCAAGACCAAATGCTCCCTTCTCCCCCATCCCACTCACCCCTGCTGAGGTCTTGGTACTGCCAAACTTAGACAAGACCCGAGGAGAAAGAACATCCGTCTGATTGAGGTTTCAGTTTCTACCATCAGAGTCAAGCTCAGATAAGTTTTTAAACTCTGTTTCTTACATTCCTGGGACTGTAAAATGACATTTGTACCTACCACATAACCAGATCTCTGAACCTTTTCACTCCCTGAACCTCCATTCGATGACTGGGCTGAGCAGGAGCCTGGTTCCTGGGGAAATTGAACTGCTGCCGGCTGCTTAGTTATTTGTCTGCCTGTGATCGTGACAATTACAAGTGGGTCTGTGGTAGCAGAGAGTGGAGAGATAAGGCCCTGGAAGGTCTTCTATGGAAGAGGTGCCACTGCCCCCTGGGGCTGCTATGCCATAGATGGAGGGAGTGAGTACCAATCCTGTGTGGTCACTTCTGTCCCTGGGATTCCTTTATCCTCTTCCATAGCCCCACCTCTCACCTTCACCAGGGAATAATTGCACACCTCCCAGGGCCCCTGTCAGCTTGGCTTTAAGTGGGACTTGTATCCTCCACTTTTCCCCTCCTGCCCCCTTCAAGGACAAGCCCACTGGCCCCTCCCCTAATGTAAGGGCTCTGCCTGTGACCCTAGGGAACAAACAGACCAGGGGCCCTGCACTCACAGTGGAGAACAAGAGACACAGCATTATCAGTAGAACAATGAGTCACATTTCACTGTTTGAGGCAGGCCAGGCCACATGCTAAGTGCTCTCCCATGTGGTTTCCTTTAACCCTCACAACAACTCCAGGAGGTACATACTCCTATTTGGCCACATTTTATAGATAAAGAGACTGAGGATCACATGTCTCACATGTGGTGAAAAAAATACCCTGGGACTCAGGTTTTCCTGACTCCTAAGCCCACACCTTAACCACTATACAACACAAAATGGTTGCAGTTGCAGGACCTGGGGCTCATGTCCCACCAGTGGGAGAGCAGACTCTTTCCAGGATGAGCCAGGCAGGTGATGGATGAAATAAAGCTGGCCCTGAAAACTGTAGGAATCCACCCCTATGCCTAAAAGGTCTGGAAACAGTGGAGTCCGGCAATTCACTCTTTTCTACCTGTTTGTTCCCACTACCAAACATCTAACGGCACCAGGAGTCTGCTGTCTACCAGGTGCCTCCTCTGGGCAGTTGGGAGACCATAGGGAGTTGCCTGGGCCCAGGCTGGGCCATGTCACCAGCTAGCTCTCACATGCTTAAGGAATCATAGGGCAGAATTTGCTCTATGTCTTCCTCAATATCTTATGTGAAAGAGATTTATTTCATAGCCAGAGAGTTAGGTGCTGACCCTCAGAACAGATTGTCCGAGTAACATTTTCTTGAGATAGAACTTGAAGACATTATGTCACTGTTTTATAAGGAACAGCTGTGCAGCTGATGATGCAAACCCACATAAAAATAAACCACATGGTAGGATTGGTGGCGTTCCCTCCAACATTTTAAGGTCAGTGATATTATTAAAACCTTGAAGCCACCAAAGATTTTAACTCTTTCAGTTGAAAGTTGTAGAAACCCAACTCAAACAGGACAAAAAAGGGAGAAAGAAAGGAAGGGACAAGGATGGAGAGGGAACTTACTAGTTCCCCCTGTAACTAAAAGGTCCTTTTAGGTTTCGGGTATGGCTGGATCTAGGAGCTTTAACAATGCCATTGGAATCTCTGAATCCCTGACTCTTGCATCTTTTTCTCTTATGTTATCTTCACTCTCCAGCAGGACACTACTCTCACAGTGATGAAGTAGCTAACAAAAGATCCAGTTTCTTATCCAACCAGCTCAGCAATCCTAAAGAAAAATGTTTCTCTTTCCCAATGGCTCCTAAAATGTTCCAGAGCCAATTCACTGGAGCAGATTGAAGCTCTGGGTCTCTGCACTTAGTCTCGGATTCAGTTCTGAAACCAGAGTGAGGTTTGCTTGAGTGAATGACAGAAAATAAGTGAAAAAATTAGGACTCTTCTGGTGAAAAAAGGAGAAAAGATAATCCACTGAGTAGTGTGCTCCATTGAGGAGGGGGGTGAGGTGCAGTCTAGAAGTGACTGAGAATCTCCCTAAGCTGGAAGTCCTGGATATGCTAACCTGTGAAGCTCCACAGCATCTGAACTAACTTTTATCCTCCTGATTTTGTTGTTGTTGTTGTTGTTGAAATTGAGACTTTCAGAGGGAGAATACTTTGATTCGTGCCACGTAAATTCAGGTTCCAACTCATATCTGGCTGATGCCAACAGCAGGACTCCATTTTCTTCTGTGCTGTGTCCTGGGCCAGGAAGACAACTGAGAATCAAAATTTAAAAGGGTCCCAGCTATAGAAGAAACACTATTGGGTTGGGGTCCTGTGCACAGATTCTTCGTCTCTGAGATTTAGTTTCCACAGCTACACAATGACAACATTATCATAAACTACTGGTGTTGACAGGAGGCAGAGGATCTAGGGGTGACAGTTTTCAGAAAGCCTATAAGGACCTGGGCTCTCAGTTTAATAGTTGTGATGACAATAACCCAAAGTGGCCTCTGTGTTTTGCATACATTATTTCATTTTATCTTTTCCTTTTTCTAATTATATAACATTACTAATATACAAGAAATAATGTGTCAGACATATATGTACTTTTTTGATTTTGTAAATTTGATTTTATTTATTTTTTATTATTGTTCAAGTACAGTTGTCTCCATTTTTCCTCTAACACTCCCCCTCACCCCACCCATCAAACACCAGTTCAAAAGAACCTATGTATCCCAATATTCATAATATATGTACTTTTTTTAAAGATTAAACAAATTTTAACATTGCACCATATTGCTTTAAAATTCTTTTTAAAGTAACAAAATGTTACAGACAGTGGTAAACCTCTCCTCATCAACACCCCTCATTCTTCTCTCTACGTCTGTCCTATTCCAGGAGCAACCTCAGTAGTGAACTGGTGTGCAATTCAAAAGAACCTAGGCACCCCAATATTCATAGCAGCACAATTTACAATTGCCAAGTGTTAGAAGCAACCTAAGTGCCCATCAGTAAATGAATGGATCAAAAATCTATGGTACATTTACACAATGAAATATTACACAGCAGTAAGAAAGAAGGAACTCCTACCCTTCACGACAGCATGGATGGATCTGGAGAGCATTGTGCTAAGTGAAATAAGCCAGGTGGTAAAAGACAAACACCATATAATTTCACCTATACGTGCAACCTAATCAACAAAACAAAGAAGCAAGCAAAATATAACCAGAGACAGTGAAATAAAGAATAAAACTGACAGTAACCAGAGGAGAGGGGGGACAGGATAATGGGGAAGAAAGACGTAAGGGTCACCAAGGAACATGTATAAAGGATGCATGGACAAAGCCAAAGTGGAATAGGATGAAGGTGGGAGATGCGGAGGCAGGGGGGGTGGGGGGGGCGGAATGGAGACAACTGTACTTGAACAACAATAAAAAATAAAAAAATAAAAAAGAATACTGAATTGGTGTGAATGAATCACACATGCTTATGTTCACTTAAATTTGGTAAAACATATTATATGTGTGTGTTTACATATTCATACATGTATATATATTATAATTTCTGTTTTAAAATTGTACATTCAGTACCCTTTTAAAACTCACTCCCTAAACTTATTTTTCTTAATTTATCTCTATTGGTACATGTGGGTCTTGTTCGTTCATTTAACCTGTGATATTGCATCCTGTTGCAAATAAGCTTCAATTTACTTACCCTTCTCCTCCTGGGTAGATATTGGTTGTTTTTACATCTCACAGTGACTTGTCTTCACACAGTTCTCCTTGGGCAGAGTGGGGAGCTTCTCCAGCACAAACATTGGAAGTGGAATTGGCAGGGAGTAAGCGTGGGCACCTTCCAAGTCACTGGGCATACCCATGTCCTCACCAACACCTTGTTACTACTTTTATTTTTCTCTTTTCTTTCCTTGTTTGTTTGTTTATTGTTCAATTACAGTTGTCCCCATATTCCCCCATTCCTCTCCCCTGCCCTAACCACTCCCACCTCCCACAGTCAATCCTGCCCAGACCCCGTTGTCTTTGTTCATGGGTCCTTTATGCATATTCCTTTATGACCTATTTTATTGATTTTGTCCATCTGACAAATGCAAAATGGTATTTCATTCTTACATTTTCAATATACCCAATAGTCACATTGAGAATATTTTTATAGTTTATTAGATATCTGATTTTTTATCTTTAAATTTTTCATGTATTTTATTATTATTGGGTTGTTTCTTAATGATTTGCAAGGGTTCTTAAAACATTCTAGGTACCAATCCCTTTCTAACTACATAATTTGCAAGTATCTTCTCTCCAACTATCTGTTCCTAAAGTTTAAGCTGTGTTGTGTCATACAGAAGTTTTAATTTAATGTAGTGATGTCTATCAACATTCTCCTTTGTGATTTAAGTATTTTCTGTTCTATTTAAGAAAATTTCCCCAGTGCAATCTCATACAAATTTTCTCATAGGCTCTTCTAAAGGTTTTGCATTATTGCTTTTTGCATGGAAAACTCTGATACCTCTGGATTTTTTTCATAACATGTAGAGTTAATCATCTAATTATATCTAGTGCTTTGCAGATAGCAAATGGTGTCTGCACTAATAGTTCACTCATTTAAATCCTATTCCAAACTCCCCTATTACATGGGGATCTGTGTTGCGATGGTTTGTGACATTGCCCCATTTGGTCCTTTCCCCTGCCAACACCACACCGTTTTAATGATATGGGGGGCACTCCTGGTTACTAAGTTATTGTCTCAGCTCCAAACCATCCACGCTCAGTGATGCTGGGGCAGGGACACTGTGAACCCCATTTCTGCTTTGCCAGATGCTTCTTTAGGCTCTGTCAATAGCAGTCTGGAAGAGGAAGAAAGGGCTTGTCTCCCTGTCTGCTGCAGCTCCTGGAGTCATCATATCACACCCTCAGTTCCTCAGCCCAGGAGCAGTGGCTCCTTCCCCATTGCCTGGTTTACCAACTGACAGTTCTGTGATCCCCTTTCATCCCCTTCACCCACCTCCACCCTGCACTCAAAAAGCCAGCCCAGGCCTTCCAGAGACACCAGCGAGGCCATGCTCCCTGCTCACAGCTCTGAATCAGTCCTCTTCAAAGCATTAACTTTCCATAACTCCAACCACTTTCCTTTGTCCATTAGTCCCAGAGTTAGGTAATTCCTGTCATTGCTGCCTCTGTAGTGCCTCCATGTCCTTTATAGCTTTTTATTTACCTAACCCACACTTTTATACCCAGTTTACAGTTCTTGGTGTTAAACTCTCTCTGTTAAAACAACTGGTGTGACTCCAGTTGTTGAAAGGACTCTGCCTCTTGAATGAACTCTGACTCACATGGCAACTTTACAGCAAATCTCGACATCAAAGAAGGAAATGGTTCCTCCTTGATTTTCTTCTTTCAAACTGTTTTGTATCTTCTTATCTCTTACTTTCCCACAAGAATTTTATAAACATTCTGTGATGTTTCACAAAAAATAATAATATTAAAATTAAGTATTTGGATATTTAAATAGCAATTGCATAAACTTATAGCTAACATGTGAAGAAATGACATACCTGAGATTCTCTGATCTATAAACGCAGTATGATCATACTGTTTCTTTAGGTCTTCTGTCACGGTTTTCAGGAGGATGTTGTATTTTTCTCCATAAAGTTTCCATATGTCCTCTGTTTTATATTTTAATTAATTTAGAGGTTTTGTTGTTATGGTACATTATATCTCTTTAATTACTGTTTTTAATTGTTTCTGGCTGGTGTTTAAGAGAACAATTGATGTTTTTGCTGTATATTAATCTTGTATCCAATAATTGGATAGACTCTTGTATTTGTTATTAATGGGACTGTACACTCTGTAGAATTTTTCTGTGTAATCATATTAACCATGAATAGTGACAGGCTTGTTTCTTTCTTCATAATTGTTATACATTTTATGGCTTTGTATGTGTGAAGTGTGTATGTGTCTGTCTTTTTATACTATCATTGTGCCTTCAGTTCAATAATAAAATAAGCACTTCTTTTTCCAGCTGAAATGGAGTTCCAGAAACTGGATTCTCACCTGAAACATTCATTAAATAATATGAAACAATGGTTCTCAAGATGCCAGGCATTAGGCAATGAACATCAGTGAGACAGGAGAGAAAGGGGGTAAGCTCTGCCATAACCCCAACTTCCTGCCCAGAGGCTCCATGCTGTGGCACAGGGAGGGCAATCCCAGGCAGAGTGAAGTCTACCTGATGCAGAGATACAGCTGAGAGTCCAGAAAGGCCAAGGTGGCCAGAGTTCAAGAGAGGAAAAAGTTATCCAGAGAGAGGAAAAGCTTTGATGATCTGCAGAAAGTCCCCTTTGAGTTTTCAGCTAAATACTGATCAGCTCATGAATATGAGAAAACTCACAAAGGTTAGATAAAGAATCACCATAAAAGATTAAGAAGCATAATACTCAGGAATTATATACAAGGCCAGGAAATAATGCCTATCCCCATGGTGGAAAATCTCATAAACCACATTGCACTGGGTAGAGTTTTAAAAGGATTTTGCCTCTGTAGTGGGGTAAAATTATCCCCAGATTAAATGTTGTTCTGGTCCCATCTAACAAGGCTTAAATTCAAGACCCAAAAGGATCAAACAGGTTTCAAGTAAAGTAATTGCAAGCAAGAGCAAAAATCAAAGGTAGCCATGGGAATAAAAAATATTTATCTAACTCACAAGGTAAAATTCAAAATGAAACTTGACATTTGATTGAAATTACCAACCACAAAAATATGCAAGAAAATACAACCAATAAAGAGGAAAACAATCAATTAATCAAAAGTGATGCAGAATAGATACAATTGATATAATCAGTAAATAGAAGCCAGAGAAAATATTGGATATGTTAACTAGACATGTGGAACAAATAAAAAAATACCAAATAAATTTCTAGAGAAAAGAACTAAAATGTCTGAGAAAAGCAAAACACCTGATGGGCTGGATTGACAACACAGAAGATATAGCAGAAGGAAAGGCTAGTGAAGTTGAAAACATGGCAATAGAAATTATCTAAAATAAAACACAAAGATTCAAAAAATGAATAGGGAGTCTGTGAGCTATAAGACAACTTTAGGTTCCCTGACATATGTGACTTCAGAGTACTGAAAAGGAAGGATACAAAATAAAATAAAAAGTGTTCAAATAAAAATGACTGAAACTTTAATATGCACAAAATATTTGAATAACAATTTTACCAAAAAATTTTATACAAATGGCCAATAAAAACATGGCATGATGCTTAACACATTACAATTAAGGAAATCAAATTCAAACTATGATGACACACTATTTCACATTCACTATATTGAAAATAATTTAAAACACAGATAATAATAAGTTTTCACAAAAATGTGAAGGGATTGAAATCCTCAGACATTGCTGGTGGGGATATAAAATGATGAGACCACTTTTAAAGGAACTTTGGCAGATTCTCAAAAATTTAAACACAAATTTAACATAAGATTTTACAGTTCCACTCCAAGGTATCTACACAAGAGAAGTAAAAGAATATACCTGGATGAACACTTGTACACATATGTTCATAGCAGCATTACTCACAAGAGCAGAAAACTTAAAGTGACTCAATGTCCATCACCTGATGAATAGGTTTAGAAATGAAAGGGAATAAAATATTGATTCATGAACTTCAAAAACACTATGCTCAGTGAAGGAAGCCAGACCAACAACATATATACGAAATGCCTCCAAAAGGCAAATTCTTAGAGTTAGGAAGTAAATGAGTAGTTGCCTGGGGCTAGAGGTAAGAACAGAAGTTCTTGCCAATAGACACAAGGAGTCTTTGTTTGTGATGAATTTCCTAAAATAAGATTGTAGTGATTATTGCTCAGCTATGTAAACTTACTTAGAATAATTATTTTACCTGGAATGGATGAATTTCATGTTATATACGTTACACCTCAATAAAGTGGTTTAAAATGACTATTAAAATAATAAAAGACAAGATAAAAAAATATTTGCAAATCACTTATTTGGTTTTTTAAAAGACTTGCATCCAGAATATGTAATAGAAAACAAACAGAGGAGAGGCAAGATGGCAGAGGAGTAAGTGGAAGCCACACTAACCTCCTCTTGGACCCATCTGGAATTACAACTAAATTGTGGAGAAATCATCCAGAACAAACAACTGAATAATAGCAACAGAGACGCCTTATAACCTCAGACAGACAGAAGAATCAGATTCAGCACTAACTGATTGTAAGGAGTGCGGTGGAGACTTGAGAGTGCTGGCTGGGTGCCCACAGGTGGCAGCACCAAAGGGACATTAAGCAACTGTTTGGATCCCCCTGAGAAGTGTGGGGTCTAAACCCTAAGCTGAGATCCCCAGCCTAGAGCACCAGAGCCCAAAAAGTACACAGATAACAACCAGTGGCAAAAAGCAGCAGGGTTGCTCTCTGCCAGAGATGGATGGCTGGAGACACAAAGAGCTGTTTAAAAGGCCAATGCACAAATTTTCATTTGCAGCCACTTACCCAGGGCTCTGGCAAAGGCAGGGGCAGAGTGGGCTAGGGACACCTGAGGAGAGACTGGGGATGAAAGCTTCAGGGAGAAAACTGAGAGAGTATCCTCCAGGATCCTGGTGCTGAGTCATCCTCAATATAGCAGCAGCCATCCTGCTCAAGCAGACCACTCACCTCTAAGCAGCAGCCACCTGAGGAGAAACAATGGTCCCAACACCAGGAGGGATTCTGACCCACCCTATAGGGCTTAAGCGAGACTGCTGTGTGGAGAGTGACTAGATTAACAAATGAAGGAGACAGCCACAGACAATAGATTGCTGGCAGTCTCAAAATAGGCTGCCTAAGGTTGGGTGGGGTCAACATCTGACATCACCAGAGGCAGATCCAGAAAGATTGACAGTGGTAAATATTAGAGGCTACTGAGACAAAACCCACTGTAGTCTTCTCCATGATTACAGATATTTTCTTTCCTGCATAGCTTTTTAAAATTCACTTCTTCTCCATCAAATGCGTGCATATTAAGTCACTAGACTTTATACTATAGTTTATTTCTCTCCTTTCTTATAATAATTATAATCTCTTTACACTCTTATTAATACCCATTCATTTGCTGTTGATGGTGGGATTATGGCAAAGAGGGAGATATTTATGCAGATGTGGGTTTGTTCTCTGGGCTTTGTGGTTTTGTTCTGGCAGCACCTGCACAACAGCACACAAGACATAGTAGGCAAAGTGACCCTCAGTCAACCAGCTGAGGGAAAGACCCACCAGAAAATGACCCAATAATAATCAGAACCCAATTACATCCATAGAGCCAACATAAAAGGCATAAGAGCATCCCAAGAGCATCGAGCTCAGGAGATCGAGGAGACTGCAACACAAAATCTCACAGGTCTCCAACCATAGAGGGTCACATCACAAACTCAGGGAGTAAAAACAGAACAATTTAAGAAACAGAAGCAAATAAGAAGAGTCTCACAAATAGTGGAAAGACAAAGAAACAATCCTCAAATGAAAAGACAGGAGGAATCCTCAGAAAGAATGCTAAATGAAATTGAGGCAAGTCAACTATCAGATATTGAGTTCACAATAATGTTTATAAGGAAGCTCAAAAACCTCAGTGAGAATTACCAAAACCTACAGGGAAGGTACAAGAAATTTATTGTGAATTACATCAGTATAAAAAAGAACATAGAAACTATCAACAAGACCAAGAGGAAATGAAGAATACAATTTCTAAATTGAAGAACACAGTAGAAGGAATTAATAGCAGGCTAGATGAAGCAGAGGATCAAATAAGCAGGCTGGAGGACAAGGTAGAAAAAACTCCCAAAAAGAGGAAGTAAAGGAAAAAAGACTCAAAAAGGACAAAGATGGGTTAAGGGAACTGCACAACAACATAAAACATAATATATCCACGTAATAGGGATACCAGAAGGAAAACAGGAGCGAGGAATAGTAAATCTGTTTGAAAAAGTAATGATGGAAAACTTTCCTAATTTTTTAAAAATTATTTTATTGTTTTACAATAACAGTTGTCTGCATTTATCTCCCACCACTCACCCAATCCCAGGCAAGCACACCTCCCTCCCTTGCTTCCACCACCCCCATTTGTTTTGTCCATGTGTCCTTTATCACTGTCCCTGAAAACCCTTTCTCCCTTCCCCCTTCTGGTTACTGTCAGACTGTTCCTAATTTCAATGTCTCTGGTTATATTTTGCTTGCTTTTTTGTTTTGTTGATTAGGTTCCACTTAAAAGTGAGATCATATGGTATTTGTTTTTACCACTTTGTTTATTTCACATAGCATAATGATCTCCAGATCCATCCATGCTGTCACAAAGGGTGGCAGCTCTTTCCTTCTTTCTGCTGCATAGTATTCCATTGTGTAAATGCACCACAGTTTTTTGATCCACTCATTTATTGATGATCACTTAGGCTCTTTCCAGCACTTGGTTATTGTAAATTGTGCTGCTATGAGCCTTGGGGTTCATAGGTTCTTTTGGATTGGTGTTTCAGGGTTCTTAGGATATAATTCCAGCACTGGAATTGCCAGATCAAAGGCAGTTCCATTTTTCGTTTTCTGAGGAAATTCCATACTGTTTTTCACAGGAACTACACCAGACTACGTTTTCACCAACAGTGCACTAAGGTTCACTTTTCTCTACATCCTCTCCAACACTTGTTTTTTTATTTGTTAATGATGGTCCTTCTCACCAGTGTGAAGTGGTATCTCATTATGGTCTTAATTTGCAACTCTGTGATGGGTAGTGATGCTCAGCATCTTTTCATATGTCTCTGGGCCCTCTGTATGTCCTCCTTGGAGAAGTGCCTGTTCAAGTGTTTTGCCCATTTTTAATTGAGTTGCTTGTCTTCCTGGAAAACTTCCCTAATTTGATGAGAGAAAAAGTCACACAAAACCAGGAAGCAGAGAGATTCCCAATGAAGAGGAACCCAAGGAGGCCCACTGCAATACACATCATAATTAAAATGGCAAAATTTAAAGACACAAAGAGAATCTTAAAGGCAGCAAGGGAGAAACAGGGAGTAACATACAAGGGAGCCCCAATAATGCTAGCAGCTGACTTCTCAACAGAAATATTACAAGCCAGAAAGGAATGGCAAGAAATATTCCAAGTAATGAAAACCAAAGGCCTGCAACCAAGACTACTCTATCCAGCAAGAATCTCATTCAAAATGAAAGGCAAAAAAGGCCCGCACATGACCCGCACATATGCTGCCTACAAGAGATCCAACTCAGAACAAAATACCTACACAGACTGAAAGTGAAGGACTGGAAAAAATATTCCAAGCAAACAGACCGGGAAAAAAAGCCAGGGTAGCGATACTCATATGAGACAAAATAGACTTCAAAACAAATGCTGTAAAAAGAGATCCAGAAAAACACTTCATAATACTCAAGGAAAGAATCCATCAAGAAGACATAAACATTATTAACATACATGCACAAATATATAAGGAAAATCTTGGAGGACTTCAAGAAAGATACAGATAGCAACACACTTATACTAGGGGATTTCAACACCTCACTGTCAAAAATGGATAGATCTTCCAAATAATATATCACCAAGGATATACTGGTATTGAACAATGTCCTAGATCAAATAAACTTAACTGATATATACAGAAACTTTCATCCCAAAGAAGTAAAATATACATTCTTTTCAAACACACTTGGAACATTTTCAAAGACAGAGCATGTGATAGGACACAAAACAAGCCTCAACAAATTCAAGAAAATTGAGATCATAGCCAACATTTTCTCAGACCACAAGGAACTGAAACCAGAAACCAACCTCAAGGGAAAAATTCAAAAATACTCAAGTTCATGGAGATTGAATAGTGTACTATTAAATAATAAACAGGCTAATAACGAGATCAAGGAAGGTATCAAAAAGTTTCTGGAAACAGACTTCCAGCCAAGATGGAGGAGTAGGTACACACACGGTACCTCCTTGCACAACAAAAATTAAGGACAACAAAAATTTAGAAACAAAAAAACAACCAGAGCAGACAGAAAATTGAACTGTACAGAAGTCCGACAACCATTCATCCACACAGTTAAGAGGGGCGGAGTCGGCAGCCCACTAAAAGGGGTTGTGGCAGGAAAAGGCAGTGGTTGGCAGACCTGGGCATGGGGAGGAAACAAGCAGATCCAGTGAGGCACACAAAGGGGTTGGCTGACTGTGGGCACACATTCTCGTGCAGATAAACCAGACCAAAATGGGCAGCAGGACAGACCGCACAACCCAGGGCCCCAGTGCAGGGAAATAAAGCCTAAAAGCACTGACTGAAAAGGTGCCAGGAGAGACTCCCAGCCTCACAAGGGAGTTTGATGGAGAGACTAGACCCACAAGGTCCTATAATGTGCACAAGCCCACCTACCTGGGAACCAGCATCAGAAGGGCCCAATTTGCTCGTGTGAAGTGGCAGAAGGAACTGAAATCCGAGACAGAGTGGAGCAAGCACCATTATTCTCTCTCAGACCCCATCCCCACATACAGTATCACAACCCAGTGACTGGGTTGCCCTACCATGGTGAACACCTAAGTCTGTGCCCCTCATACATAACAGGCACAACCTGACCAAAACATTATGACTCAAACAGAAGAACAAATCAAAGCCCCTGAGCCAATACTTTTAAGTGACCAAGAGATAGCCAACCTATCAGATCCACAGTTCAAAACACTGGTGATCAAGATGCTCACAGAACTGGTTAATTTTGGTCACAAATTAGATGAAAAAATGAAGGCTACACTAAGTGACACGAAGGAAAATGCACAGGGAACCAATAGTGATGGGAAGAAAACTGGGACTCAAATCAATGGAGTGGACCAGAGGGAAGAAACAAACAACCAAACAGAAAATAATGAAGAAACAAGAATTCAAAAAAAATGAGGAGAGGCTTAGGAACCTCCAGGACATCTTTAAATGTTCCAACATCCGAATTATAGGGGTACCAGAAGGGGAAGACAAAAAGAAACAAGTGGAAAAATTATTTGAACAAATAATAAAGAACTTCCCCAATTGGGCAAAGGAAATCGACTTCCAGGAAATCCTGGACATTTAGAGAGTCCCAAAGAAGATGGACCCAAAAAGGAACACGCCAAGGCACATCATAATTACACCAGCCAAGATTAACATGAAGGAGAGAATTCTAGAAGCAGCAAGAGATAAGGGGACAGTAACCTACAAAGGAGTTCCCATCAGACTGTCAGCTGATTTCTCAAAAGAGACCTTACAGGCAAGAAGGGGCTGGAAAGAAGTATTTCAAGTCATGAAAGGCAGCGACCTACATCCAAGATTGCTCTACCCAGCAAAACTTTCATTTAGAATGGAAGGGAAGATAAAGCACTTCTCAGATAAGGTCAAGTTCAAGTTCATCATTACCAAGCCCTAATTATACAAAATGTTGAAGGGACTTATCTAAGAAAAAGAAGATAAAAAATATGAACAGTAAAAAGACAGCAAACTCAGTTATTAACAGCCATACCTAAAACATAAGCAAACTAAGCAAACAACTAGAACAGGAACAGAACCACAGAAATGGAGATCACATGTAGGGTTAGCAACAGGGGAGTGGGAGGAGGAGAGAGTGGGAGAAGGTACAGAGAATAAGTAGCATAGATGGTGGGGAGAAAATAGACAGGGGGAAGGCAAGAGTAGTGTGGGAAATATAGAAGCTAAAGAACTTATGACACATGGACATGAACTAAAGGTGGGGAATGTGGGTGGGAGGAGATGTGCAGGGAGAAGGGGAATGAAGGGGGGAAATGGGACAACTGTAATAGCATAATCAATAAAATATATTTTTTAAAAATTTTAAGTTTCTGGAAACATAGATATACAGGCCAACCTAAGAAAGATAGAAACATTTCAAATAAACAACCTAACCCTCCACCTACAAGAACTGGAGAAACAAAAACAAACAAAGCCCAGAATGAGTAAAAGAATGAAATAACCAAGATCAGAACAGAATTAAACAGCATAGAGACTAACAGAACATTTCTAAAGATAGTAAATCCAGGAGCTGGTTCTTTGAAAAGATAAACAAAATTGACAAGACTTTTAGCACTCATCAAAAAGAGAGGCGGGGAGAGAGAGAGAGAGCCCTGGCTGGTGTGTCTCAGTGTATTGAGTGCTAGCCTGTGAACCAAAGGGTCATCAGTTAGATTCCCAGTTAGCGCATATGCCTGTGTTGCAGGCCAAGTCCCCAGTAGGGGCATATGAGAGGCAACCACATATTGATGTTTCTCTTCCTCTTTTTCTTACTCCCTTCCCCTCATTCTAATAAACAAATAAATAAAATCCTTTTAAAAGAAGAAAAGAAGAGAGAGGTATCATGTAAACAAAATCAAAAATGGAAGAAGATTACAACTGATACCATAGAAACACAAAGGTCTGTAAGCAATTACTATGTGGAACTATATGCCAAAAAATTTGAAAACCTAGCTGAAATGCACAAATTTCTAGAAAAAAAATATAATCTTCCAAAACTGAATGAAGAAAAAGCACAAACCCTGAATAGACCAATAACAGCTAATGAAATTTAAGCAGTAATCAAAAAACTATAGACACACAAAAGCCCTAGATCAGATGGTTTCACAGTAGAACTTTACAAAACATTTAAGGAAGAGCTAACAGAAGGAAATTACCTTTCCTATACTTCACAGATTATTTCAAAAAATCAAAGTAGAGGGAAGACTCCAAAATTCTTTTTATGAATGCAGCATCATTCTAATTCCCAAACCAGATAAAGACACAAAAAAGAAAGAAACTATAGGCCAATATCACTGATGAACATAGATGTTAAAATCCTCAACAAAATATTGGCAAACTGCATCCAACAATGCATTAAAAAGATCATACACCATGACCAAGTGGGATTCATTCTAAGAATGCAAGGATGATGAAATATTCACAAATCAATAAACATAATGCATCACATAAACAAAAGGAAAGACAAAAATTACATGATCATATCAATAGATGTGGAAAAAGCATTTGATAAGGTACAACACCCATTCATGATAAAAATACTCAGCAAAGTAGGATTAGAGGGAGCATACTTCAACATAATAAAGGCCATATACAAGAAACCTACAGCTAACACCATACTCAATGGGCAAAAACTAAAAGCTTTCCCACTAAGATCAGAAACAAGTCAAGAATATCTGCTCTCACCACCTTTATTCAACATAGTATTAGAAGCCCTAGCCACAGTGATCAGACAAGAAAAAGAAATGAGAGACATCCAAAAAGGAAAGGAGGAAGCAGAGCTGTCATTATTTACATATGACATGATAGTATACATAGAAAATCCTAGACTCCACCAAAAAACTACTCAACTTCATAAACAAATTTGACAGAACAGCAGAATACAAAGTCAATATTCAGAAATCGAAGGCATTTTTGTACACCAACAATGAAATATCAGAAACAGAAATCAGCAAAAAAAGAAAATCCTATTTGATATAGCAACAAGAAAAATAAAGTACCAAGGAATAAACCTAACCAAGGAGGTAAAAGACCTGTACTCAGAAAACTACACAACACTGAAGAAAGAAATTAAGGAAGACACAAACAAATGGAAGCATGTACCATGTTCGTGGGTTGGAAAACTTAACATTATCAAAATGTCCATACTACCCAAAGCAATTTATAGATTCAACACAATCCTTATTAAAATACCAATGACATATTTCACAGATATAAAACAAACATTTCAAAAATGTATATGGAACCATAAACAACCCTGACTAACTGCAGCATTTTTGAGAAAGAAGAACAAAGTAGGATGGATCACAATATTTGACAAATATTTGACAAAAACAAATTAATGCTGTTTTCTTTAGCTGTGCAGAAGCTTTTTATTTTGATGAGATCCCATTTGTTTATTCTTTCCTTTATATCCCTTGCTCTGGGGGACATGTCAGAAAAAATGTTGCTGCGTGAGATATCTGAGATTTTCCTGCCTATGTTCTCCTCTAGGATTTTAATGGTGTCATGCCTTATATTTAAGTCTTTTATCCATCTTGAATTTATTTTTGTGTATGGTGTAAGTTGGTGCTCGAGCTTCATTTTTTTGCATGTAGCTGTCCAGTTCTCCCAACACCATTTGTTGAAGAGACTATTTTTACT
>PVKM010007969.1:13231-40231 GCA_004027735.1 Carollia perspicillata | reverse complement strand
TAGCATAGACGGTGGGGAGAAAATAGACAGGGAGAGGGCAAGAGTAGTGTGGGAAATGTAGAAGCTAAAGAACTTATGATACATGGACAAAAACTAAAGAGGGGGAGTGTGGGTGGGAGGGGGTTGGCAGGGTGGAGGGGAATGAAGGGGGCAATGGGAGAACTGTAATGGCATAATCAATAAAAAAGTTAAAAAAAAACAGAATTATTTAAATTCCATCTGATTACCTAGGTTTCTGAAGTCTATATATTTAAAGGACTTATGGCCCATTATAAGTTGTTTATTACTAAATAGAGTTTCAGTACTACTAGCATTAGTCAGGCTATTTAGGATCTCATACATGCTCACTCACGTGCACAAACACTAATGCAACTTCGGTGATGCTGTTTACAAAAATACGAGGAAATACTGGTAGCAGAGTTCTTAATGTTAGCGACAACACACTCATCCCATGTTTCAGATCTTCCGAGACTTGAAAAAGTAATAATAGGCTCTACAGATAAGTGACTTACTGCCCCTCTATTCAACAACTAACTGTGTCTTTGATGGACTCAACTGCTCTGCTTTCACCAAACTTTTAATTTGGTAAACTTGTCAAAGCAGCACAAAGGTGCCTGAGTTCTTTCTTGCTGAGTCATTTGAAGTCATGTCTGGCTCCTGTTCATCCTTGATGCAATCCATATTACCTAGGAATAATGATGACTGACTGCAAAGGAAAAAAATCTAGCATCAAAATGTGTCTGCATACTTTAAAACTTGCAGGGTATCTATCCCACATCCTGTGGGCCACGGGCATCCCGGGATGGCCATGAATGCGGCCAAACACAAAATCATAAATTTACTTAAAACCTTTTCTGCTCATTGGTTTTCGTTAGTGTTTCTGTGTTTAATATTTGGCCAAGACCTCTCTTCTTCCAGAGTGGCCCAGAGACGCCAAAAGACCGGACACCTCTGCAAGGACCACTTCTCCTGCCCTAAACTACCCGTGAGTCTCAAGGCTTCTTTGCCTTTTTCTATGTAAAGGCAGGAGTAGGGACCTCCTGCTCTTTCCCACTTGCTTCTGCATGGAATCTTGTGCTACGTATCCAAATATGTCTCACCCTTCCAGCTTTGCTGTAAGGCAGCAATTTTCAACCTTCTTCATCTCATAGCACACATAAACAATTTACTAAAATTCTGGCACACCAAAAAAAATTTTTTTTGCCTATTTGACAAAAATAGGTATAATTTTGATTCATTCACACTGGGTAGATATTGTTGTGTTGGTTTTTGTCATTTTTTAAAAAATTGACAATCTAAGGTAAAAAAGGTCAGTGCAGGTATCGCATGTTTTAAAAGTTGTTGTGGCACACCCACAGAAAATAGCTGATTTAAAGTAATGAGAGAATGTCTACCTCACGGACTCTGTCCTCTGACCTCAACCTAGATCAAATTGTCTATTTCTAATTTTCAAAGTCCTTCTCAAGAGTATTCTTAAATGTGATCCCATATACTCGTATAGCCATCTTGGAAGAAAGTTAACTAAGGACAGAGAAATAATGATTAAAAAAATCCCACCAGAAAGAAGAGGGCACTATGCAGAGGAAAGAATTATTAAAAGAACATAACCCCTTTCCTTTACTTCCTATCATCTCCACAACTTGCCACAGTTACCACTGCATGTGCCGACACTAGGTACATCTATTCTAAGATGGCAATGTCCTGACAGTGGACTTGAAGAGATAGCCTCCTTGGTAATACATTTATTTTCTCTTTTCACTTTTAATAATTCTCATTCTCTTTCAAGAGCTAGTTTTTCACTTATTACTATGTTCTGGCCCATCATCAATTGTTACTGCTTTCACAGCTCTTTACCATTACACTTTTTTTTTTTCATATTTTAATGCATTTGTTGTTCAAAGTTGTTGAGAAGAAATCTAAATGAGTCCAGGAAACCATGTGGGCACCTGGAAGAAGAGTGCTGGAGGCAGAGAGAGCGGGAAGTGCAAAGCCCCTGAGGTGGGGACTCAGTAAGGAGGCTGGTTTAACTGGAATGAAAAGAGTGAGGAGGAGGAAGGAGATAAACAAGGAGAAGACCACATAGGACTTTGAAAAGCACTTTAGTTGGGCATTTTATTTTTTGCAGATTTCCGAAAGAGGATACAAAACCCAGAAAATGTGAAAAAAATTCTTGATATTCCCTCCTGCTGTGAAATTTTATCAGTTCCAATCTGTCTTTGATTAGTGTCAGACTAACTCCCCAAAAACATGTTGCTTCGAAAAAAGTTTTTCTTGGATTACAAAACATTGAAAATTTATTTCAATGTTTAAAACGTGTCAGTTGGTTTTATTTAATTTCATGTGTCAAAACAACCCAATCTAAAAGTGTTTATGAACAAGAAGAAAGTAATTGCTTCTGGTATGTAAGAAAAAAAAATCCAGTTTCTGGCTTCTATTGCATCTTGATGGGGGACCAAACAATGACATTGGGACCCAAAGTCTTTCTGTTGTTTCTGATCATTTGTCGTGCTCCTTTCCTACCAGATCTATACCTTCTCTGCTTTGAAGATGGCTGCTCTAACTAGACTTTGATCATCTCTATAAATACAATGGAAAAGAGCAAGAGATTCTGGTTCCAACATCTTACTAATTCTGATCACGTCCCATACAAATTCCTGAAGATGGCTACAAATGACTACATCCATGTGGATGGTATGAACTTATTTCTGTCAGTGTGGATCACATGTTTCCTTCCAGTGTGGCATCTCTGAATGAATCTCCAAATGGCACTAGAGACAGGGTGAACTGATGTTATGAACAGATAGCCTAAAAAATATACACTTATTCCTCTACCCAATCTTACCATCCAATCACCTTCAAAAGTGCCTCTATCTACATAATAAACTTTTGTACATTCCACAGAAAACACACCCAAAGCAATAACATTCAAAGTTTCTTTCATTTACAGCATAGAACTTGAAGCCAAAAATATTCGTTCAGTGCACAGTTCTCTCAGTCAGACCAATCTCTAATCCACTTGGCCCAGAGAACTAATAAAAAGCTTAGTGAAACCCCAAACATCCAACACATATTTTGTCTAGGCTGCCATGGGGGAAGGAAAACATAAAGAAATCTTTGGTACATAACTCTTGTCTTGTATGACAAGGACTCCTCAACCTAGAAATTAAATGTAGATCCTTGGTAAACCAGGCTAGCTGACCTAGCTCTGCTCTCTAGAAGGTTCTTTTTCTCATTGTTGAGAAATGGTTAATGGCGAGTTAATAAACCATTTTTTCCCTAGTGGGGATAATGAGAATAGAATGACTTCCACCAGATTTCCGTGCATACAGGTATTCTCAATTTACAAAATACTTTAGTTAGAATATTTCTAATCCCCCTTTTTTCCTACTGTAGGAAAACCTGAAACACGAATTTTAGCTGTATTTGGTGTGTGCATGTATTCTTTAAATTAGTGGTTCGATGCAAAGATCTATGATTTGTGTGGGTTTGCTTTGACAATTCAAATAAGAGTTGGGTTAATCTAATTGTTTCCCACGAGCATATCTGACATGCCTCCTGTATTTTATTAAATGTATTGGGGTGACATTGGTTAATAAAATTATATAGGGTTCAAATGTACAATCTATAATACACCATCTGTATATTGCATTGTGTGTTAACCAAAGTGAAATCTTCTTCTGTCAACATGTATTTGACCTCCTTTACTCTTTCTTTACTACCCTCCTGAGCCCTTTCCCTTTCATAACCATTATACTGTGGTCTTTGAGTTTTTGTTTTTTCATTTGTTGCTTTCATATCTCACATATGAGTGGAATCATATGGTTCTTGAGTTTTTCTGACTTATTATACTTAGCATGATATTCTCAAGATCCACCCATGTGGTCACAAATGGCAGTATTTCATCTCTTCTATGGCTGGGTAGTATTCATTGTATATATAAATATGTACCTTATCTTACCTATCCAACATCTCTTGATTATTTTAAGGTTTCACAACACTAGCCTCTTGTTTGTAAGGCTTGGGATTTCTAAAAGTTATTTAAACTCTTGATAATTCTTTCAATCTATTTCCATTTACCCTACCTATATCAGAGGGTAGTAAACAAAGAGATATGAAGAATCAGTCTTTAAATCCAGAAATCTCCCTTGGATTTCCTGTCCTCTAGAAATGACCATGACCACTTATCAGTGCTTGAATTATGTCACTTTGAAAATATGTTGAAGTCTTAATTCTTGAGATTAGAATGTGACCTTACATGCAAATAGGGTCACTGCAAACACAATTAGTTAAAATGAGGCCAAACTATAGAATAGAATGGGCATTTAATCCAATATTTGAGAAGAGGAGACTCAAACACACAGAGAATGCCCTGTGAATGGAGGCAGAGATTAAAGGGATACACCTTCAACCCAAAGAAAATAAAGGATTTTTGACACCTGCCAGAGGTAGGGGCAAGTTATGGAATAGATTCTCCTGTGGTTCTTCCAAAGGGAATCAACCCTGCTAACACCTTGACTTCAAACTTCTGGTTTCCAGGACTGAATGAAAGTAAGCGTTCCAATAATGTTCCTTTAAGCTTTCCAAAAATGTCCCCTTGGGCTCCTTTGCTCCTGCCTTCCCCTGTAGTTCTAGGCATCCACTGTCAAATTAATTAACTCTTGGATTTTATATAAATGAAATCATACATTATGTACATTTTTTTTGTGTGTATGGCATCTTTCAGAGATTCACATATGTAGTTGTATGTTTATTCTGTGTGTGTAATTGCTAATAGTATTTCATTGTTCGACCGTGTCACTATCTGTTTACTATTTACATATTGATGAGCATCTGGGGTAATGTACTTCTCAAAACATTCTATATGTGCTAGGAAATAAAGAATATGCTCTGTACATCAAGTAGAAATTCTCTATAAAAATTTAATAGTTCAAACTTATATAGCCCTTTTTTCCTCTGCTTGATTAGAGGGTTTCAGTAAAATCTCTAGCTACAATTTCTAACTTAAGTGTTTCTCTGTACTGTACATTTGAGTTCTGATAACATGCTTGATATCATGACCATCAGTGACATTATCTTTGCTAACTATGTGTAAATCAAATCACAGGCATCAAATGCAAGCCTAAGCCCTGTGATTACATTAGCAACTAACATCTACGGTTTACTGTGTCAAGCACTGGCCGAAGCAATTTAAATATGTTAATATATTTAATACAAATGTATAATATATATTTCCTTTACCTGAATTTATTTAAACAAATCAATTTAGAAATAGCATGGAACTAAATGAAATTTCTGCAGGTAAACAATTTCTTCCATGGTCCTGAAACAGATGTTAACAGCTGGTAACAGTCAATAATTGCTTGTTAGGAAAGTTATTCATTAATAAGACCGACCAGTCTTTAGCAAAACTAAAACCATTTTGTTTCTTTAGCTTTCCCAGTCTGACATTTATGATACAATCGAATATAATAAAGACAGGACTGGATAGATCGACACTATTGGTTACAGCTTCATTCTTGGTAAAGTTTCATTCTTGGCACCACATACCAACAATTAAGCTAGTCCCATCAAATAAATCATAGCTCTTTAAAATCCCAATTCATGAAGTGATGTTAATTATGGTCCTTGTCAATTGCTCAGTAAAGGCTATTTAGTATACATGGCATGTACTACTAAGTTACAAAGATACCTGCCAGTTCATTGCTGTCTATATCTGTATAGTATATTGAAAATCTTTTTATCTATATTTGTATAGTATATTGAAAATCTTTTAATCTTTTTTAGTTTTCTAAAACTAATTGTATATTAGTTTTGTTGAAAATCTTATTATCTTATTATTATTATCTTATTAGTATATTGTATATTTAGTATAATTAGTATATTATTGTATATTATAGCATAGTATATACTACACTATAATTTAGTATATATACTATATTATATACTATAATTTAGTATAATTATATTATCAGTAAATATATTGTATATTTAGTATAGTTAGTATATTATTATTATCTTATTAGTATATTGAAAATCTTTTTATCTATATCTGTATAGTATATTGAAAATCTTTTAATCTTTTTTAGTTTTCTGGGGAAATTCCATACTGTTTTCCACAGTGGCTGCACCAGTCTGCAGTCCCACCAACAGTGCAGTAGGGTTCCCTTTTCTCCACATTCTCTCCAACACTTGTTGTTTGTTGCTTTGTTTGTGATGGTCATTCTTACCGGTGTCAGGTGGTATCTCATTGTGGTTTTAATTTGCATCTCTCTGATGGCTAGTGATGCTGAGCATCTTTTCATGTGTCTCTGGGTCCTCTGTATGCCCTCTTTGGAGAAGTCAAGTCTTTTACCCATTTTTTAAAAGAGATTTTATTTATTTATTTATTAATATATTTTATTGATTATGCTATTACAGTTGTCCCATTTCCCGCTTCACTCCCCTCCACCTTACACACCCTCTCGCACCCACATTCCCGACTTTAGTTCATGTCCATGTGTCATACTTATAAGTTCTTTAGCTTCTACATTTCCCATACAATTCTTGCCCTCTCCCTATTTTCTACCTACCATCTATGCTACTTATTCTCTGTACCTTTCCCCCCTCTCCTCCTCTCACTCACCTGTTGCTAACCCTCCATGTGATCTCTATTTTTGTGGTTCTCTTCCTGTTCTAGTTTGCTTAGTTTGCTTTCGTTTTTGTTTTAGGTGTGGTTGTTTATGAGTTTGCAGTCATTTTACTGTACATGTTTTTTATCTTCTTTTTCTTAGATAAGTCCCTTTAACATTTCACATAATAAGGGCTTGGTGATGATGAAGTCTTTGAACTTGACCTTATCTGAGAAGCACTTTATCTGCCCTTCCATTCTCAATGAAAACTTTGCTGGATAGAGCAATCTTGGATGTAGGTCCTTGCCTTTCATGACTTGAGACACTTCTTTCCAGCCCCTTTTTGCCTGCAAGGTCTCTTTTGAGAAATCAGCTGACAGTCTGATGGGAACTCCTTTGTAGGGATCTGTCTCCTTATCTCTTGCTGCTTCTAGGATTCTCTCCTTCATTTTTATCTTGGCTAATGTAATTATGATGTGCTTTGGTGTGTTCCTCCTTGGGTCCAACTTCTTTGGGACTCTCTGAGCTTCCTGGACTTCCTGGAAGTCTATTTCCTTTGCCAGAATGGGGAAGTTCTTCTTTATTATTCGTTCAAATAAGTTTTCCACCTGTTGCTCTTCCTCTTCCCCTCCTCATACCCCTACAATTTGAATGTTGGAACATTTAAAGATGTCCTGGAGGTTTCTCAGCCTCTCCTCATTTTTTTGAATTCTTGTTTCTTCATTCTTTTCCGTTTGGTTGTTTCTTTCTTCCTCCTGATCCACTCCATTGATTTGAGTCCCAGTTTCCTTCCCATTGCTATTGGTTCCCTGTACATTTTCCATTATTTCAATTAGCATAGGCTTCATTTTTTCATCTAATTTGCGACCAAATTCAACTAATTCTGTGAGCATCCTGATCACCAATGCTTTGAACTGTGCATCTGATAGGCTGGCCATCTCTTTGTTGCTTAGTTGCATTTGTTCTGGAGCTTTGATCTATTCTTTCGTTTGGGCCATTGTTTTTCTTTTTTTGTCTTGACGCACCTGTTAAGTAGTGAGGAGCAGAGCCTTAGGTGTTCACCAGGGTGGGGTAACACATGTTGCTGGGTTGTGACGCTGTATGTGGTGCGGGGGTCAGAGAGGGAACAATGGTACTTGCTCTGCTCTCTGCTGGATTTCAATCACTTTCCCCTCTTCCCACAAGCCAACTGGGCCCTTCTGGTGCTGATTCCTCTGTGGGTGGGCTTGTGTACATTCTAGGACCCTGTGGGTCTCTCCAATCAACTCTCCTGTGAGGCTGGGAGTCTCTCCTGGCACCTCAACCCCCACAGGTGTTTTCAATCAGTGTTTTGAGGCTTTATTTCTCTGCACTGGGACTCTGGGTTGTGTGGTCTTGCTCCCCAGTTTCGCTTGGTTTATCCGCACACGAATGTGGGACCACCTGGTCTGCCAGCTGCCATGTGCACCTCGCTCCACAATCCCCTGCCTCTCTGGGTCCACTTTTTTTTTTTTTGCTGCGACCTCTCTCCACCAGGCCAACCGACTCCACCCCTCCTACTGGTCTGGATGAGTGTGTCCATTTTAACTTCTTGGTTATAGGACTTCCATACGGTTTAATTTTCTGTCAGTACTGGTTGTTTTTTTGTTTCTAATGTTTTTTGCCCATTTTTTAATTGGGTTTTTTGTCTTCCTGGAATGGAGTCATGTGAGTTCTTTATGTATTTTGGAGATCAAGTCCTTGTCCAAAGTGTCATTAGCAAATATGTTTCCCCAACAGTTGGCTCTCTTTTCATTTTAATGCTGTTTTCTTTAGCCATGCAGAAGCTTGTTAATTTGATGAGGTCCCATTTGTTTATTCTTTCCTTTGTGTCCTTTGCTTTAGGGCACATACCCATGATGTTGCTGTGTGAAATGTCTGAGACTTTCCTGCCTATGTTTTCCTCTAGGACTTTTATGGTGTTATGACTTATATTTAAGTCTTTTATCCACCTTGAATTTATTTTTGTGTATGGTGTAAGTTCGTGCTCAAGTT
This sequence comes from Carollia perspicillata, assembly GCA_004027735.1. NCBI lineage: Eukaryota > Metazoa > Chordata > Mammalia > Chiroptera > Phyllostomidae > Carollia > Carollia perspicillata. The sequence goes on along the minus strand of PVKM010007969.1, from coordinate 31,610 downwards.
TCATTTTTTTGCAGGTAGCTGTCCAGTTTCCCCAACAACATTTGTTGAAGAGGCTATTTTTGCTCGATTTTATGCTTCTTCCCCCTTCGTCAAATATTGACCGTAGAAACTTGGGGTTATTTCTGGACTCTCTGTTCTGTTCCATTGATCCATGTGCCTGTTTTTATGCCAGTACCAGGCTGTTTCTCTTACAATGGCCTTGTAATACAGGTTGGCATCAGGTATTGTGATTCCTTCTGCTTTGTTCTGCTTTCTCAAAACTGCTGCACCTATTTGGGGTCGTTTATGGTTCCATATAAATTTCTGAAATGTTTGTTCTATGTCTGTGAAATATGTCATGGGTACTTTAATAGGGACTGCATTGAATCGATAAATTGCTTGGGATAGTATGGCCATTTTGATGATGTTACTTCTTCTAATCCACAAGCAACTCTGCTGCTGGAATTATACCCTAAGAGCCCCCAAAACACCAGCCCAAAAGAACCTATGCACCCCAATGTTCATAGAAGCACAATTTACAATAGCCAAGTGCTGGAAGCAACCTAAGTGCCCATCAGCAAATGAGTGGATCAAAAAACTATGGTACATTTACACAATGGAATTCTATGCAGCAGAAAGAAAGAAGGAGCTTATACCCTTGGAGACAGGATGGATGGAACTGGAGAGCATTATGCATAGTGAAATAAGCCAGGTGGTAAGGGACAAATACCGTATGATCTCACCTTTAACTGAAACATAAACAACAAAAGAAAAAAGCAAACAAAATATAAACAGTCACTGAAAATAAGAATACTCTAACAATAGCCAGAGCGGAGAGGGGAGGGGACAGAGGGGAGAAGGGTTTTCAGAAACCGCTTTAAAGGACACATGGACAAAACCAAGGGGGAGGGTGAAAGCAAGGGAGGGAGGTGGGTTTGGAGGGGGTGGGGTGGGGAGGGGTGGGGAGAAAAATACAGACAACTGTAATTGAACAATAAAATAATTTAAAAAAGGAAAATCTTAATAACTTTATAAGTATTTTCCCCAATTTGCAGATAAAGAACATATAGGTTAAACAAGTTTCTTTAAGTTATACCAGTAAGGGTGGTACCAGGGTTTGAATGCAGACAGATCCATAGCTTAAACTCTTCATTATTTGACTTCACTGACTTCTAATTGTGTACGTGTATAGTATTTTGAACTTGAATTTAACTGTCTCATTTTCTTAATTTAGTTTCTGTCACTCAGGGTTAAAAATGTATCACTGTTAGGAATGGACCTGACGCACGCCTTTCTTAGGTGACTGCTAATAAAACTACCTGCCAGTTTTTCTTTTTGAAAGGGCAGAAATCTGATGCCCCATTGTCTTTTTAAATTTTAATAGTAAAAGGTAGTTCCGGTTAAGAATTTAAAAAGTATCAATTTAATAGTGAATATTGAGAAATATGGTACACACAGACACCAAATATAAAACGCATATGCTTTTAATCTACTTTCTTATGAACTCTTAACATGGATAACTGACAGTTCCTAAGAGTAAAAATTTTGGACAAAGGTACCAGACATTTTGGAGGGATTCATTTTAAATACCAATTAGTCATGCAGACAATTTGGAGGTTTTTTTAAAAAAATAAATACAACAAATATATGGATTTCTGAAGTACAAATCAATATACAAATCTATATATTTTCATAATATTTTTCACTGAAATATCTTTAAAGAAGCATTCTATAACATGAAGTTGAAAGCTCAAATTAGATGTAATGAAAGCCATGGTTGTATTAAAATTGTGTAATTCACATACCAAATATTTACATAAAAGTAAACACACAATTGCAAAATATTTGTTTTGTGCTCCAAGACACCAACCTCATAAAATTACTTACTGAAATAATTGTAAGATAAGCTTCCCAATTCTGAATGTTTGTAAGGAACCCATACAGGAGCAATAAATCAAAAACTTAATTCCTCCTTCTTCGAAACAGTGAAAGAGTAACAATTAATTGCCCCCCTGGGGATTGTCAAAGCCTTTCCAGAGCTCCAGGGAAGTATCAACAGATGCCTTTGCAAAACAGTGAGAACTAAAACCACATCCTTCACCAGCACACAATCCTATGATATGCTTTCTTTTCCAAATTTACATATGCTCACAACTCTGAACCACAGGTTAGTGAGCTGAGCCTAAATGTTCCTACCCTCTGTTTTCCCAAAAAGGCAGTTCTATGACCTTTTTCTCATCTGAACAGTTTGGATCAATTTCTATTATGAGCTTAAGGAGAAGAAATAATCATCTGTCATGTAAGTAAGCTTGATGGAACTTAAAATGGAATAAATACAAGTCTTCAAGAAACAGTTTGTTCAATGTCCTTTTCAATGACACAATGTTGATGAGGGGGGAAAATCGATTCCCAGCTGGGACAACTGTCTGTGTGCATTTTCTCCAGGTATTCGATTTCCTCCTACATCCGAAGATGTGCAAGCTACTTTAGCTGGCGTGTCTGTCTACACTGTCCAGTCTGAGTGCATGTGGGTGTGTAAGTGAGCCCAGGGATGGGAGGGTACTTGGTTCAGGATGGGTGCCTGCCCTGTGCTCTGAGCTGCTTAGGAGCAGCTCTGGCCTCCCTTGACCTTGAACTGAAATAAAAGGGTTAGAAATTCTATTACTTGTTTTCATTAATCTTAGATGTGTGTCTAACATATTTATTTCAATGTTTATTACTAGAAGTGTTTTGGGTATTCAGAAGTTTGGTGAGTTTTTTGTCACCAGAAATATGCTGTAGGAAAGTAACTCCTTTTTTTTTTTTTATCGGTTAGCCTGCAGTAAACTGGTTTCATCACGTCATTTAACCGAAAGTAGCAGTTTCCAAGAAGTTATCCATGCTGTTACGTGAGGACTCTACTAGTTATCAGAAGAGCATATTCCTTAATAAAAGTGTAAAAACATAAAAACTTACTTGGGTTATATTACTTACTTCAAAATAATTACTTAATACAGGAGAGAGAAGAGAGTTTTCTGGAATCTAGAGCAGTGGTTGTTAAACCTGACCACAAATTAGAATCAGCTGGAGAACTTTAGCAGCCCTTAATAGCTCCACCATAAAAAATTCAGATTTAACTATTGTGGACAGGGTCCACATTAAGATGATTCTATTATAAAGTAAGGGTTGAGAAACATTGATTTGGAAAAATTACTCATTACTCACGCTGGTTTTGATTTAAATAAATTATTTAAAATTCAGATATATAAGCATTTCCTACATGGTAGGCACTCTTCTAAGTGTTAACAGGGATGAAATTCTTTTTTCTATACAAAAATCTGGATAACATTGATATATCTTTTATCTTTTGAAGAGTTATATAATTTTACTAAAATATTACTCAAAGCTTTTATTATGGTCTGTTGTCATAATTTTCCTTCTACTTTTCTGAATTGTACTCACTTGCTACTATAACAGATCACTCTCAGAAATTTTTTTCTCAAGACATGTGGAAAGAATGTAAGAATAACATAGATTTCATTTTCAAGTCATACTATATGAGGTATTCTCCACTATGTGTCTGCAGTCACAAAGCCCTAATTTAAGAACTGAAATTAGGTACTGCTATAATGATTGACATAATCTCCTACATCAAGAATGAGCCGCCATTAGTATCAGTGCTTGTTTTAAATTACCTAATAAGTAATCTATAAGAGAGCCTCAGGGAACCCAGTACGAGTCCTTAATGCAGACCACACTTCGTGTGACTATTTATACAACATTTCTTTAAAAAAGTTATAGAGATACGGTTTTTGAAACACACATAATTAGATATTAGTTATCTCAAAAGAAACAGAAATAGTTTTTGAAATTCTACATAATTAGGAATTTGTTATTATCCCAAGATGTCTCCTTCAGCATTTTACGTTAAAATCAAGTTTACTAAGTATTATGAAGTTCATTTGAAATGCATTTTAAGTCAAGAAAAATATAAGATTTAAATTAATAAATACGATTTGTATCTACTCTTTAGCCTAACAGTCTTCAGGTTCAAATGTGTTAAAACCAACTGACCAATTTATTAATTCAATATCATGGCTAATTATCTTTTATAGCTGGACAGCAGGCCAAAAATGAGGGAATTTTGGTTAAACCACCATACATGCATGTACAGGAAAATGCAAAGTAATTTGTTTTCCACACTTAATACAATTAGAACAGCTTTAAAATTTTTAAGAAAGCTCAGTAGTCAAAATAAATATTTCAGAAAATATACAACATAACAAGGTGTTAAGAACTTAGTGTTTAAAAATAAACTTTGTTACGTCATTTGCCTTCAGCTAAACAGAACCCAGTTTAGTTGCTTGAGGTGTTTGAAACAAAATTAAAGTTCAAATAACACTACGGATAATACTGAGATAAAAGACACTATGTTTTAACTTAAAAGTTTAAATAAAGTTATAGTTATTGAGGCTTTTTAATACGATTTTGACCCTAAGAAAAATGAGTAGTTTGGGAAGTCAAAGACAATCATGATTATGTGGTTCATGCTGTGAAATTCTCAGTACGTTAAAAAAAATACAGTATATATGAGCACCATTAGAAATGTGTTGTGTTTATATATATTTAAAAAGTTTACCTGATTAAAAAGTGTGATTTGGAGTGAAAGGCAAGCAAAATTATGAAAATATATTCTTAAGCTCATATGTCACACGACTTATTTTAACATGTTTCATCCGACATTCCTTCTAAATATCAACAAAAGAATACAAATAAAGTCAGTATTCTTTTGTAGGCAAAGTTTCTTGGTTAAACAGAAGGTCACTCATTGAAAATAAAAAGCGTTCAATAAAGGTTTCTAGTCTATACCCAGATTCCAACAGGTAAAGGAAAAATGAAGTCAGCTAATAAATGGGAATTCACAGAAGGAAATAGCAAATGGTGGATTTGAGCCCCCGGGGTTATCATTCAGGCCCCAGACTATTTTTAATGGAGAGTAGTCGATGTTCTTTTGCTGAGAGAATCTCCCTTCTATTGCAAAGGATACAAATTGGCCAGCTTTAATTTAATATTTCTGCTATATTCACCAAAACTCATAAAATTACTGCCATATCTTATATAATACATACCCTGGGGTAAGGCAGGTTTTTAGTAAAACTCTTATTTTGATCCTGTGTAGAGGTTGTTAGGGATCCCTACCATTTTTCAAAGCTCCCATAAGCAATCACACGACACAGGTAGTTCTTCGAAACCTATGTCACATAATACAGAGTAATGCTATTCACCATTTAAAATACGTTCAATCTCCTCCAGTCTTTTCAAAGCAGCAACTCTTTTCTTCTCAATTTCTTTGACTTCTTTTGTTGTTTTGTGAGGGGTCTCTTTGCCTGTATTTTCTCCTAACTGTTTGTTGGATTTAGACTGACTTTTATTATCACTTGTTTTTATTGTCTCTGTGGGTCTGGGTTCGCTTCTCGAATCTTTCACATCTTCAGTTCGACTTTTGTCTCTTTGTACACCTAAAGTCCTACTAGCAGGGAATATTGGTTGTTCTATTAAAGTGGCTGAGGAAATTTTATCTCTGACGATATTCAAATGGCGTCGGATATATTCTTCATGTGGTGCTAATGCCAGCGTTTCAATCAGGCATGTTTCAGCTTTTAGTAAGTCCTTTTCTTCAAAATAAACAACACAAAGATTGTGTTTTCCTTGCACATTGCTTGGATCCAGCTCCAAAATCTTCTCAAAACATTTTTTGGCTCCATGTACATCTTTCTTCTGATTCATCAGAATGTCTCCTTTTAAAATGAGACCCTTAATATGATCAGGATAGTATCTGAGTAACTCTTCTAAAACTGGCAAAGCCCTTAATTCCCTTGCCGTCTGAGAATACAGCAGAGCCAGATTAAATAAAGCACTTCTGAAGTCAGCCTGTAATTTTATGGCTTTCTTCATCCACATCTCTGCTTCAGTGTCCTTTTTGTCATCCATGCAAAGCATTCCCAGGTTGAAATAACCGTTAGCGTCTTGTGGCTCTTGATTTATGTAGCTTAGAAGTCGTTTTCTAGCTTCGGGTCTGAGTTTAACCTCACCTATGAATAATTTTAAAAAATCATATTGTTAGCAAGTAAGTCTGAGAAAAAACCACTTTCATATTTTATCTATTTACAATATAAAAAGACAGCATCAAAACGACTAATTGCTGTACCTAAGTCAAACAGCAGAGAACAAAACCTTAAAGTCTTTAGAGTAAAGAGTATGTTTGAAGAACTGAAATTATAACTCATTTCCTTTCCTTTAAAGCAGTAAGAATGCCTCAAAGACAAGGGGGCAAAATATATCCTTGCAGTTTAGAAGCTAACTGGAAGTAGTAGAGGAAGGATAGAGAATTAAGAGGCATGAGATTTGCCAACAGACATGTATTCAATCTTGATTCTGTTAACATTATGACTTTATACATTGAATAGGTTATTTAACTCCTCTGGGTTAACTTATGAATTTTCTTAGAGTTACATGCAATAGGTATAACAATATTTAGTAAATACTAACTATTATTGGATAAACAAAATGTTTCAGTCTTACTAAATAAATTTTTAAAATTTTACTTATTGATTTTAGAGAGAGAAAAGGAGAGGGAGAGAAACACTGATGTATTGCTCCACTTACTTACTCATTCACTGGTTGTTTCTTATATGTGCTCCAACTGGGGGCTGCACCCACAACCCTGGCGTATCAGAATGATGCTGTAACCAACTATGCTACTTGGCCAAAGCTAAATAAGATTTTTATATGCTACTTCAAATTCTTTAGAATGTTTCAAAGGTAAAATATACCTTAAATATAAAGCTTATAAATATAAATTAGGAGTTAGTAAACAAATGCTTATTTTGATTACTTTATTGGAAGTAAAAACAAAAAAATTCAAGTTCTATAACTATAAACCTTATAAACTATACAATCTTATTGGGATAATGGGCCCTTTCAAGATTACTAAGGTTGGCTAACTTCACAAAAATATTAGCTGCTCTCTAAATTTATACTTTCTTGAATACCAGGCATAAGACCTCTTTATATTATTTTATTTGACAATATGATGAATAAAGAAAACTTGAAAATAGATCAGTAGGCTTAAGTTCCTATCTTGGGCCAATTACTAAACCGGCCATATAGTGGTGGGGTATTCATTATATCTATTAGGTCCGCACTCTCTAATCTACTAAGTAGAAGATTGGCAAAAGAAATCTCAAAGGTCTAGCTTTATGTGTGAACCAAAGGGTCACTGGTTCTATTCCCAGTCAGGGCACATGCTTGGGTTGAGGGCCAGGTCCCTAGTAGGAGGTGCATGAGAGGCAACCACACACTGATGTTTCCTACCTTCTCTTTCTCCCTCCTTTCCCTTCTCTCTAAGTAAGTAAGTAAGTAAGTAAGTAAGTAAGTAAGTAAGTAAATAAATAAAATGAATAAAACAATATGATCTTATGATTTGTTCAGTTTTTGCAAAAGCTTAAAAAAATTAATAATTAACTAAAGAAGTGAATCTAATATAAAGATTTTCCAAACATAAAATATTATAAATCATATGCCCAGCCTTCTGAGTTGTAATAAAATCCCTATATATCAAAAACCTTGATTTATTATAATTAATAATTTAGTTTTGCGTGTCATAGAAACTGTAAGAAATTATAATATCTCAGAAAACAATAAAAACTGAATACAAAATGACACCAAAAGTATTTGGTCTTAGAAATCCAGGGAAGATAGAATAATTTTTTTCTAAAACATACAAAGCTTATGACTCCCTAGAAATAATTATGTAAGAAATTATATAAGTTCAGATTATTTGAACAACATATTTACATAGGAGATTATATATTTCTGGGCATAAAATGACAGAATAGAAGAATAAAACACTGCTTAATAGATTAGCTGAAAAATCAGTCTTAACATATATGAGAACAATTACTATTATCTTTTATGTTAGAGCATATTCCTTGAGAAGTTTAAGTATGTTAAAAATTCTACCTATAAATCATTTATACAGGTTTTTAAAAACAGTTTTTCTTTATTTTTATGGTTGGCTATCACAGATGTCCTCATTTTCCTCTCTTGGCCTGCTTCCACCTGCCCCGCACTGCCTTCCCTCTGGCCATCACCACACTGTTGTCTGTGTCTACATGTTATGCATACATGTTTTTTGGCTAATCCCTTCACCTCTGTTTTTTTTAATATCTTGATTTTCAGAGAGAGACAGGAAGGGAAACAGAGGGAAATAATGATTTGTTGTTCCACTTATTGATATACTCATTGGCTGACTCTTGTGCGTGCCCTGACTAGGGATCGAACCACAAATGCGGCGTGTGGGGACTACACCCTAACCAGCTGAGCTACCCGGCCAGAGCTCTGATACAGTTTTGATATAAACTATCCATTCATAAAATGTCTGTTACAAGTAATATATTTTAAGTTAAAGTTTTATTATATTTCAAATTACAAGTGTTTAAATACAGAAATATATTGGGAAACATACCTGACTCCTGCATTAAGATAGCGGAATTGAATAATGCTAGCTTATGCTTCGGATTTAGTTGTAAAGCATGATTGAAAATTTTTAGAGCTTCATTTGGTTCTTTAAGTTCAATATGAACAATCGCCAAGTTGTACCAAAGATCTGCATTATTTCTGTCCAACTCTAGTGCTTTAAGATATGCTTCTTTTGCTTTGAAAGGTTTATTCATTTTTAAAAGCAATTCTCCTCTGTGGAAAAATCAAGCACAAGCTTTATTTACAACATTACCATGCCAGTTTATAGATATTATTTTTCACAGGTTTTAAGCTTTTCCATATATTCACAGCCTTCTTTTTTCCTTTTACCTGAGGTTCTTAAAGTTTCCTTTCAAAACCAACCATGTAGCCAAAGCAATACTGAGAAAAAAAGAACAAAGCAAAAAGTATCATAAACTATAATAAACTATACCACAAAGCTACAGTAACCAAAAGCACTGTGGTCATGGGTTCTAGACAGCCATACTTACAAAGCTGAAACCAAGAACATTTTATTTTTTTCTCTAACCTTTTCTGTCAACCTTTCCCCCCAGATAGCACTCAGCATTCTGCCATGATCCATGGCTGATAACCACAGTTTGGGTTTGGTACTCTGCATCCCGTCTGCTCCATTATTCTATTCTATACACACCAATAGAAATGGTGTCTATTTTCTAGGGGAAGGAAGAGGAATTGAATAGTCACATTCAGGCACTAAACTCCATGCTATGTTTCTCAAAACCATTAAACAAGGATACATCTACCTACTAAGGGACGATCATGTAACCAATAGAAAGAAAAACATTATAGAGTTGTAATTATATGGAGGAATTGCTTATGCTATAATGGTAGGTGAAGTAAAACAGTAAACTCGAAAAAAACCAAAACAGCATAGTACTGGCAGAAAAACAACATACAGAACAATGAGACAGAACTGACAGCCCAGAAATAAACCCACACCTATATGGATAACTAACTTTCAACAAAGGAGCCAAGAATATACAGTAAGAGAGGAAAAGTCTCTTCAATAAATGGTGCTGGGAAAATTGGAGCTACATGCAAAAGAAGGAAACTAGACTATTATCTTACATAATACACAAAAAATGACTGAAAATAGATTTAAGATTTGAATTTAACACCTGAAAGAATAAAATACACAGACAAAAACATAGGTGCCAAACTTAGAACCTTGGTGTTGGAGGGGTTTTTGTAAACTTAACCCTAAACTCAGGAGAAATAAAAGCAAAAATAAAGGAATCAAACTAAAAAGCTCCTGCACGGCAAAAGAAACTAAACAAAACATCTCTAAGAAAAGGCAACCAACTGAATGGGAGAAGATATTAGCAAACAGTATCCCCCAACAGAGGCTAATATCCAAAATATATAAAGAACTCACAAAACAACAACAAAAAATCTGTTCAATAAATGGGCAGAGGACCTGAATAGACACTTTTCCAAGCAAGACACACAAATGGCCAACAGGTGCATGGAAAGCTGTTCAATATCACTAGTTATTAAGGAAAGACAAGTCAAAACCCCAATGACATGCCACCTCATACCTGTCAGAATGGTTATCATAAAAAAGATGAGAAATAACAAGTGTTGAAGGTGTGGAGAAAAGGGAACCCTCACAACACTGCTTGTAGGAACGTAAGTCAGTGCAGCCACTATGGAAAACAGAATACAGGTTTCTCAAAATATTAAGAATAAAACTACCATATGATCCAGCAACTCCTCTTATGAGTATTTACCCTAAAAATATGAACACACTTATCATCATAACGCTATCTATATCCCTATGTTCACTGCACCATTATTTATAATAGCAAAGACATGAAAACAACCTAGGTGTCCCCTGACAGGTGATTGATAAAGATGTGATGCGGTATGTACACATATATACATATATATGTGTGTCTATATAATGGAATATTACTCATCCATAAAAAGGAACAAAATATTGCCATTTGTGACAATGTGGATGAATCTTGAGAGTACTAGGCTAAATGAAATAAGTCAGATGGAAAAGGTAAAAAATGTATGATTTCACTCATGTGGAATTAAAACAAAAAGTAACAAACGAAACAAACAAAAATGAACTTAGATACAAACAACAGAACGCTAGCAGCAGAGGGGAAAGAGTTTGGGCTGGGAGGGCAAAGTGGGTAAAGGGAGTCAGACACATGGTGATGGAAGGAAACTAAACTTTGGGTGGAGCCAACACAGTAGAGTACAAAGGTGTCAAGTTAGAATCTTGTGAATTATAATTTTGTACAGCTGAAATTTATATATATTATTAACCAATGTTACCCCAATAAGTTTATTTAAAAAAAACTATCACAGTTTGGCAAATTTGGCTTGATACGTTTTCAAATATTATTAAAGAAGGAAAAAGCATGCTTGACTTTAGAGATTAAGGTGTGGGGAGACATTCAAGAAAGGGAGACAGAAAAAAAATATTCTTTGAATATATCTTGAAAGGAGGCAGAATATACTACTTCAGAAAAATGACAGCAACCAGAGTGGGAGATCAATTTGTCAGACCAGGTTATAGCATGTGAAGAAAGAAAATATAAAAGGTAGTGATGGGGAAATTCCAGTATTTTAATCTGTTAGAAGTCTTACTATATAAAAAACAGAACATTAGAAAAATTTTAACTGTTCTTATATTAATTTTATTTTCAATGTATTCTTATAAAATGACCATTTACCGGGGGGGAAAAAGTTAAAAAACAAAAACCCTGATCAGGTAGGGTAGACAGGGCACTAGTGCCACCTGCTGATATCTTTGAGAAGCTCTTCTGGAACTGCGCATTACAATTTCAAAACTATTTAGAAATCTTTCTATTATGGTTCTATCTCCTGTTAGAGAATTTAAAACATCACTTTGATTAATTACATATATGCAAATCAATTTAAGTAATGATGCTAGAGTACTTTTATTATATTACTTTTCTTTCCTAAATTATCAGAATAGGAATGAAATCAAATGAACAACTATTAATATTCTTGATTAGGGAACTTCTAGAATGAGTATCTGTCCAAAATGTTATCTCTTTACGCAGAGACTGTTGAATCATTCTTTATGTATTAACCCATGACAGGTTTTATTTACAGATGCAACCCCAGTAAACCTAGTGAATTTCCGAAAGTACTAGATAAGACCGAACGAAGATGGCCTTCAACTAATGATGAGATCAAAAACTTACTAAATTCTGAATGCATTTTCCTTATAGAAACAATGAATGTCATAAATTATGATTATTAGGTTTTGGGCTGAGTGAAAAACAAAGTTTAACACACTATTTTCCTCAAATATAATACAAACAATAACATTAACATGGGAAAATACATATATCAAGTTCTGAAATGTGACACCAAAATTTTTCATAATAATCTATTTTTTTAATTGTCACTCAACTACAGTTGTCCCAGTTTTTCCCCTGTTGCTCTACCCCACCCTCAGCTCCCACAGTCTAACCCCCACCCTGTTGTCCATGGGTCGTTTAGGCATGTTTCTTGACTAGACCCTTCCCTTTCTTTCCCATTATCTCCCTCCTCTCTCCTCTAGTTGTCAAAAATCTATTTTTATTGACAACTAAAAAGTTTCTTTGTGGTAAAGGCATCAATGATCACTCAATTCTCAGTATTTATTTAAGAAAGCTCCTGAGAGTTGGATATTAGAATTACTTATTATAAAATGTAAGTTTCAGGTGTTTGAAATAAAATGAATTTGGTGATAAGCAAATAAAACTAAGAAACTTCTTTCATACAAAACCTAAAATTTGCTAATATAAGTTATAAGTGCCCTAGTCAATTTCAAATCAAATCAACTAACTTTGATTGCTAGTCTAAAATAGGGTATGTTTCTATGTTGTCAGTTGCAAGGAAGATTACTGAGGGGAAAAAACTAATTTAGTCAAAATCGTCAAAATGTAACATGCAGACGTAGCTTCAATCTCCTGTAACAATAGCTTAAAGTGACCTACAGTACCTGCTGATATAAGCCTGCTTGAAGTCGGGTCTCATGCTTATAGCTTGTCGATAAAGCTGATCTGCTTCTTCCAGTCGGGACTCATTTGCCCGGATCAGGTTGGCCAGATTAATATAAACGTTTAGGTGGTTAGGGGCAATTCTGGCTGCATATTTTTTACCAGGAATAATCTGTTCAGAAGAAAAGGCATTTTCATAATTGATACTTCATTACCAAATGAGAGTAAAAAGTAAGTAGGTCTAGTAGTTTATTTAAAACATACACAGAGCATAAAAAGATAATGCTGTTAGTTTTACTACTTTATTAAAATAAATCATAAAAATGTGAAAACATTTGTAGTCATAACATGTAAGTAAAGTATTTCCTTGCACTAAAGGTTTTATTTTTTCATTCATGCCAGCTCAACAGAATATGATTAACTTTTTACTTATATGTATTATTTTATGAAGTCACATAAATCAGTACTTTTAGAGGCTGAAGTCTCAGTATGTCTACATCAGATCAGAAACAGAACCCAGAACTCCCCTTTCTCTGTTCCACGTATCTGTAAAACCATGTCATCTTTCATGTTGCCAGCAAAATATTTCCGGTTGTTGACATTAAGACAGTTAGTTTTATTTCACAGTTATATTAAACCTCATTTTTCTGGGAGTTAGGAAATAAAATTATCTTATTAACTGACTATTCAGATTAAGTAAAGGTTATTACATATAATACATACGGACTCAAATTTTCAATGAGCAGAAAACACTGATAAAAATCTATATTGAATACAATTTAACTCTAGAGTATGAGAAATCAGTTCTTAAGATATCAGATAGTCCAACTTTGTTTTCAAATCATTCATCAAACTATCCATTTTCATATTACTATTGTATAATATATACTACAGTTGAGAAAACTGTAGCCCAAGGAAAACTATCTTTTCCAATGATGCTGCTAAGCTCATCAAGGGCAGGATCAGATTTTCCAACTTTGACAACATATTGTGATATCAGGTGAATCTTGTACTTGTGTCATTGTAACAACTAATGAACACAATATAGCATGAGATGTGTCCACAATATAGAGATGTGTCCACTTTGTATTATTCACTTATTTTTTGATAGGAATAATGCTGGATTTAGTTCTTAATGTACACAAGTACAATTCTCTTCATTTAAAGTACATTAACTCATCAATAACTCATAACCAAAAATATCAAAAACTCTTAACTTTATGAATTTAGTTTTTATAGACTATACAAAAAATTTAACTCAGCTAGAAAAATGTAATCCTTATAAAACTTATATTAAAGAAACGGTCCATAGGACACCTTACTTTTGTATCTATAAATTGAAGAAAAGGTAAGCACTTTTCCATCTAGATAATTTTATTCATATGGATATTTAGAAGACATGACACAATGGGAATAAGTTATGACAACTTACTTGAGGCATCAATGACTTAGCCGTCATGTAAGATTCTTCAGCTTCTTTGGTTCTATTTAAATTTTTGTAAGTTCTTCCTACATTCATGTGGGCACCAATATCATCTAAAATTTAAAAAAACTATTTGTTGACAAATATACTAAATAGAATTTAATGTAAACTGCTAAGAGGACATATTTCTAGCAACCAAAACATGGTGAGAAATGCAAAAGCAGGCATTCTTCCTCCAAGTTCTTCTAATATGACTTGGTATAATTTATGATCAATGCCACAGTAGCAAATTATTGAATAAAGTACTGTAAAGACATAAAATACACACATAACATGGAAAAAACTATTGGAATGATCTCTTGACAAATTAAGACATGAGAGAAAAGAAATAGAAGCAATGAAGAAGTTTACATCATTTTTCTTGACTATATTTTAATATGCTATACTAAGGCTTTCTTCAATTTCCTTAAGCTCATAGCTTTGGAATGTACTCAAAAAGTATGACTGAACTCTAAAACAAAAACAATCTACAAGTAAGAAGGATCATTGTAATTCCTAGAATTATTTCCAGTGTTATATCTACTAAACATGCACCCATGGTAGGATGGAGTAAGGAGATATAAAAAACTCTGTGATTTTATTTTCTAAAATTTTTGTGAATGTGGTTGGAATGCAAGTATAAATGGGATGGCAGGACTATTAATACTTCTTAATAACCTGTCTCTCTTAAATGATGATAAATTCCTATATAATTTATTTAAAACTTTTAAAAGGTTGTGTTAATATCAACATTTTGTCTCATTTTCTGATATGGAAAAATACACAATTTAAATAAGAAAGATATGAGGGTTTAAGATACATTTTCTAGTATATATTTCAAAGGTCTGGAATAAAGGTAGAAAGAAGGGAGAAAGTATATAATTTGTCTTAAATTAGACAAATTGTAGCCAACATGAATCTCTAACAGACATGACAAGGTTTCAAATTATGATTACTACTTGCCTGTGATATCGATGATTTTGCAACTGTGGAATAGGCCTCTGCCTGCAACTCCCAGGACACACAGGGGTCAAGCATATATATCTTAGGTATTCCCCTAAGAGGAGAGTAATAGTTCTAGGATCTTGCCACAGAACGTTTCAGGCTGGCAATTGTGTGCACTGCACCAAAACTGATGGAGGCAGTACAGGTTTAATCAGAGAATTAGGGAACAAGACTGGGGAAAGGAGGTTGACTTCTGTTTTCAGATGTATGCTAAATCCAATGGGGGAGGAGGCTCGGAGAGGGCAGGGTCAAGCAAAAAAAAAAAAAGAGCTTAGGCTAACCATTTTCAATCCTGACTGCTCTTGAAAATTGGTACCTTAGGTACCAATTGGTACCAGCCAGCTCTACCAACATAGAATCTTTAGGAACAGCATCTGCAAAAATGTTTTTAAAAAGATCAAAAGGCAATTTGGATGTACAGCCAAGGTAGAAATTCATTGCACTACCAAGTCTTTGATCTATATAGCTCAATTAAAAAAAATCAGATAAATTTATACCATTTACTACACAGATCAGAAATTTAGTTAGGAAAAACTAACAATATATAAAACCTGAAAAAATAAAAGTTCAGACAAATAAAAGTGTAATTATGTTGACTAAGTAATTAAAATGTTACCAAAATCAGTTCCAACCAATCTTTAAAAAGGTGATATAACCTTTTATTTGGATGAAAAACAAGGCAAACAGCAACCTGATGGAATCAGGATCTTGGAATGATGGAAGGAGATATTGTCATCAATGAAGATTTCAGACACTACAGCATGCAGCCCCACTTTCTCAAAGAATAAAGGTAGCAACTAAATAGCCTTTAGCATCAAAACGATTACCTAATACAGCTCATAAAATGACAGACATAAGTTACGAAGTTTTAGGATTGCAAAGGAGGAAGTAGCATTACTGGTAAGGCAAAATTAAATTGGAAAAAAAAACGCGAGAAAAGCAAGGAAGATGTAAAAATCAGTGACATTTAAATGACTAAAAAGCTATAGAACTTCAAAGAACAATCTTGCTATAGGAGTGTGCTATTTTAGACAGTAGGAGCATGAATCTAGCAGTCTGTTTCATTCAACGCAAATGAGGACTAGGAAGTATTAGGCAACTCTGTGCCCAATAATTCTTCAGCCACCAACAGTGAAGTTGAGTATTCCCACACTGACAACCTGGGCATATAGAGGGTCTGTCCAAAAAAACCAGCCATTATTAATATAAGGATTACGGTTTGCACAACATCCATGTAACCTGGCAGCCAAGGAGAGTGGACTGGAATGCACATGCATCAACAATGATGACTTCACTGTACTAGTTAGCGGGGCGGCAGATACCATTGAGTGAGCATGTGTACCATGTGTCCATCACATTCAAAGTGACTGAGCAAGTGGAGCAATGAGTCTGCATCAAATTTTGCATTGATCTTGAGCATTCCTCTATGGAAACTATTCAGATGATTCAGAAAGCAGCAGCTATGGGCAACTGGTGACTGGCAGCTTCATCATGACAATGTGCCTGCTAATGCATCATGTCTCCTGCAGTTTTTTGGCAAAATATTAAATCACCCAGGTGACTCATCCCCCTTACAGCCTAGATTTAGTGTCCTACCACTTCTGGCTTTTCCCAAAACTAAAATAACCTTTGAATGGGAAGAGACTTCAGACCATTGATGAGATTCAGGAAAAAATAACTGGGCAGCTGATGGCAATTGGGAGAACTGTGTGAGGTCTCCAGGTGCCTACTTTGAAGGGGACTGAGGTGTCATTGTCCTATGTACAATGTTTCTTGTACCTTGCTTGTATCTTCATCAATAAATGTCTCTAGTTTTCATATTACATGGCCGGATACCTTCTGGACAGACCTTATGTGTTGCTTTCCAATATTGCCTATCCAAAAATTATCTGTCAATGTATTTAAAAAGACAAATTTATAAACATCTGGAAACTCCTAAAAACTGTTTAAAAGTCAGTTATTTCCATCTTGATTGCACCCAAGTTGAATAGTAGGTCCATGATTCTAATATAAACAGCTTCAAAGATTTGTACTTAGATAAAAACAAAATCATTGACTTTATGGCAAAAACAAACCTTGGAGAATTCTGGGGTTCCTTAGGAAAAATCTATCCTTGTCTTGTAAAGGTGTTATGGAAACTGTAATTCTAATTGCAAAAATGTTATCTTTGTTGAGCTGGGTATTTTTTAAAACACTTGTAACCACCAAACAAAAAGCATTCAGTTGTTCATTCAACATGATATGCATATTGCACAGTCAAAGATTATGGCATAGTTTACATTCTTACTCTGGCTAAGTGAAAAAAGACTTCAGACTGATTTTTTAAAAGTTAACTTTACAGTGTTAGGGACTCCTACTTTATGTGATGCTGTACTGTCCCAGGGTTTTAAATAGCATCTTTATGTTTGTTACTCCAAATTCTGATCTCTAGCATTGACCACTCTCCTTGTCTCCAGACTTTTAAGTCTAGATCTGCATATGTGACAGGTACAAAAAAGGACTCCTTACTCCCCTTGCTGTGTGTCATTTCATTTGTCAAATCTATCTTCAAAGAACATAGCTGAAAAACAAAGAATAATTCAGAGAAGCTTCTGAATGTCAAATGTGATGTTTCTGAGTTCATGTACTTTTTCATAATACATTGTAATAAATTGGTACCAGTTTCCCTAAGTCCATGGCTTATTAGAAACAGCAATTTTGAAAGTATGGTAGGGAAGTCATACTAAAGGAGGCAGGTTCAGCAAATGTTTCATAAACAGCAAAACCTAATGATTGACAAGGAAAGAGAAACTATTTTAAAATTGAGTGCCGACACTTGGCAACATCCTGTGATGTGGATGTCACAGTTTCCATAACACCTGTAATATGGGCAACACTATTCACTAGATAAAATTAAACATGCATATATATACCATTTAATTTAGTCTTTACAACAATGCAATGAGAAAAAAATTGAAACCTCCAATTTAGGAATGAGAAAGATAATGCTGAAGGGGCTTAAAGAACATCTTTTAAGTCTTGAAGTCCCTGTGTGTCTGACATCAAGACAACTTTGCTTTTCAAAATTTCCTAGAAGGTATCTAAAATACTTTACAAAGCAATAAGTTGAAGGTAACACAGTAGTGACTGCTGACTATAAGACTGTACTAAACATAAATAAATGGCTGCGATAAATAAACATGATGTAGTACTATGTAGAAAATTACAAATATTATAAGAAAGATGCAGAAGTTGTAAAAAGTTTTAAAGATGATAAATATTTGTTTCTAACTGGAAATACAGGAGTGTTTTTTTTTCTTTAAAGAAAAGAAGCCTTGTGAGATGGGTTGTAAAAGATGGGTAGGATACAGCCCTGGCTGGTGCAGCTCAGTGGATTGAGCATGGGCCTGTGAACCAAAGAATCCCAGTTCGATTCCCAGTC